>OMNN01097944.1:31394-47782 GCA_900302755.1 Chromis chromis
GGTACAAATAAAACACTTTAGTTCCATCCTTGAAAAGTTGATCACATCATGTTCATGTCATGCACTTTATGTAGTACACCAAAAGGAATAGTTCAACATGTTGGGTAATAAGCTTATAGGCTGTTTTGCTGAGTTAAATAAAAGGCTTAAAACCACCATTTCTCTCCAGCTTACTTTAGCAAGAATAGTGGAAACAGGAAAAAGGCTAACCTGGCTCTACCCAAACATGACAGTCTGCCTGGAAGCACCTCTAAAACTCACTGATTAGAATTGTTTATTCTTGTTTATTTTGTGAAAGAAGTGTAAGAAAAACATTTTGGGTTTGTTATGTGTGCCTGGTAACTTGTGTTGTCATCACTCTCTGGTCCCCAGACAACCACCACCAAGAAGTTACTGCACTCAACCTTGAGACATAACCCTCTGTAGCATTGCATCATGTTGTTTCACACTCTTTGTACATTTTGAATAAACATGCTTAAATTCATTATAAAGCTTTGGAGGGAATGTAGTGGGATTTTCTTGGTCCCAGGGCTTTTTAATATGTCAAATATGCCAAATGTTTGTCTTTGTTTTAATGTCATCAATCACTTTTTAGACTTTAAGTTGTCAGGAACACGTCTTTCAGTAGGGCATTTGCTGCATCTGTAGAGCCCTGATATCACATCAGTTTGAACATGGCAGCCCTTCAACACACTGTCCTTTAAGTTAAAAAAAACTTCTTTTTTTTTTACATCCATACATTGCGTTGTGAATTTTCTCAGATTAACATGTTTGATTTGAAAACCTTAAAATGAATAGCAGAGTTGCATTAACTGTGAAATAATACAGCGGAGGTAGTTTCCATTAACCAGATACTCTTAAAAAAAGAAAAGAAAATTAGTTTGAAGACTGCCTTCCTGTAGATAAGGCTGACACCAACTTCAACAATGGAAACTAAAGAGCTCATAGTTCCATATTATTGATAATAAACCGTAAATTGAAATGACACCTCCAAAGCTCGACCTCACAAGCAAGTTTATTAACTCCCACACAGCCTCTCAGGGTTAAAAATAAGAATGGAAACCTTGCAGAGAGGGATCCTCCTGGCAGGAAAGTCAGCCAGGTGATTCTCTATTGTTCACAGAGAGGAATTTACCTCAAAGTGACGGTCTGTTGTAGTTCCTCCACAGCCTGACTTCACCTGCTGTGATCTGTTTTCTGCAGGAAACACGTCTTAAAGAAGGAATTGTTAGACTCCAGCCTCAGGAGGAGCCTCTGCGCTCAGAGCTGCTCAGTGGAAAGTTCACCGTGTTGGTAAGACTGCCTTCAAACCTCCTCCACTTTAGCATTCCTTAAATGGAAAAGTCCAGCCTCATCTTACACAACAATTAAAGGATAAGACGGATGATATTCTACAATTTCCTTATAAACAAACCCAAAGCCAACCCTGAACTAATCCCACCTTAAGTATTGTCTCTATATCCAAAGCCTGATATATCTTATTCCTCTGTGTCAGTGAGCCCAGTTGTTGCTCAGAAACTATTAAAACCACGTCAGTGAGACGCATCCATTGCACTGGGTGCTGTGTTTCTTTATTATGATGAACATAGCACACTGTCTTAGTGTCATATATAATCACTAGAGATAAAAATGTGTATGAATCTACTGCTGAAATTTACACACTGGATTTTGTGCATTTTTGGACTAAAACCTCCAGTGCCCTCCCTGCTTCTTTTAGGATATTATTCAGTAGAAACCAAAGGAGTTGGGTTACAGTGTCACAAGCATAGTGAGGAAGTCACAAAGTACTGCGACAGATATTGTTTGTTTTTTTCACAGAAAGGACAAGAAAGTAGAACAACAGCAGCCTTATCTGTCACATCAAATAATGCCTTTATGGAACATCTCAGTTGTTTATCTGGGTTTATGTGTAGTTATTGTTTTCTGTGCAGTTCAGTCTCTTCTAATGGCGTAGCTAACTAAACATGCTTCAGTTCAGAATAGAATTAATCAGGCTGTGACACTAAACACTCTGTGGGATTGCTTTTAGGACTATCAGATCAATCCTTTACTTAATGACTTCAACTGATAATGAGATCATGTTTTATTGAAAAGAAGGATTAGGGCAAACATTCTGAAAGCAAGCTTTCCTAATGAGACATTAAAAGTCCTTTCGGGTGCAAGTTATCGATCGACTGATGTTCCAAGTGGGTTTCCTGTGCCAGATAAATTTAGCCTTTTGTCAGCCAAACTGCAGCCATAAAAGTTGCCACCTTCCAGCGCACAGCACACACTCCCCACTTTCCTGCGTTTCCCTTCTTCCTTCCTCACTGACGTGCCACAGTGGCATTGATGCTGCACATCCTCTTGTCTGACGTCGGAGTTCTCCAGCCTCAGCAGCGGGCTTCATATCCTGTCTGATGTATTTTTAGCCCTCATGTCAGAGAATACAGGCTTATTTACTTACAAAAGGACGGTTCCGGAGTATCTTCGGTCAGCGGCTTCATTCAAGTAAAGAGACTCTCATGACACCCGCAGTCTCAACGCTGCTCAGCTTTGACGTGAAAAAAGTGCTCTGTGTCTCTTTTAGGGGGGAAAAAAGAAAGAAAGAAAGTGCTCCAAGAGCTGCAGCATCATTATTGACAACAATTGTTCCTCCTGCTGAAATGCTGACAGCCCTTTTTGAACTGGCAACCTGCCAGCAACCAGCATATGAACTTAAGTGCCCCCCTGTGGTCATTGTTCATTCTTCATTTCTGTAAAGCTTCCATTCGGGTGTCACACTGAAAACCAGTAAATTCCTTCAAGTACCACATATTTCTACGAATAATTCATTTAGACATCATTATCATGTATTTTAGAAATAAGATTACTGCTATTTAAACTGCATAAAATATGATAGAGGGACAATACATAGTTTACTGTTCTCACTGTATAGTAAGGAGCTAATCTTTTACTATCTTCTGAATCCAGGAATGAATAATTCAGTGCAGGAAAAAAAAAGTGCTAGCAGTGAAATTGCAATAAACTTGTGTGTCTAGGTTGAATGCTAACGTAACCTGTTGATATTGTGGGTTTTCAGAGTGTACGAGACCCTTCAGGGGCCTCCATTGCCTTGTACACAGCCAAACTTCATCACCCCAACAAGACAGGCAACCACGTGGTGCTTCAGGCTCTCTTCTACCTCCTGGATCGGGCCGTGGAAAGGTGAAGCAGTAAAACAGTTAAATTTTGCCGTTTTATTTGCCCTGGAATAATATTGTGTACTGTAGCACTGGAATCTGGCACAGTATGTTACCTCAACTAGAAACCTTACCAAATAAATCACCCGATTTATTCCTATGTACTTAAGTTTTCCTTCAGGGAATCCTATAAATGTAATACCAAATTTGTCCATTCAAAGACAGCTTTCACTGTTTTCAGTGGCAACTGTACTATATTTGAAGTTTGAAGTATTGCTGTCCCTGATGTGTTGGAAAATACACTTGGTTGTTTCTTGACACAAGTTTCTGTTTGTTCCACAGCTTTGAGACCCAGAGGAATGGCTTGGTGTTCATCTACGACATGGCAGGCTCCAACTACACAAACTTTGAGCTGGACCTGAGCAAAAAGATCCTCAACTTGCTAAAGGTTGAAATTACAGTGCTTTATTTTAAATTTGTGTAGTAAATGTTCATGTACAGGAAAAGCCAAACAATGGCAAGCATCTCAGAAAATAAGACGTATGATTCACTGCATTAGATATAAACTTTATGGAAACACTCGTATATCCTGAAGGGAAGTCAGATGAATTTTACGTCTGTGTTGAAAATGATTCACTCCTTTCCAGGGCCAGGTTAATACTTAACGGCTGAGCTGCGTCCTTCATCTTGTAAAGAAGTTGTTTGATTTAAGTGAGGTTGATGTCTTTACAGGATTTAAGTGCCAGTCCAAGGGGCAAAATGAATGGCTTGTAAAATGGGTTGACAAGCTTAAGAATTATTTAATCCATACACCATAGCTGTGTAATACTCAAAGACTGGTACTTAGATTTGGCAGCTACCTGCATGTCTGCTACATTTATATGAGTTATGCTTTAGGAATGCAGTAGTATGTCCACTGGAGCCGAGAACACAGACACTAACTGTATGTGGCTGCATCTGTAGCAGTGGCATGTATTGTGTGCCCACATATTGATCTAAAAATTGACTGGAGCAGTTGAGTTGTCCCCAGTCACATTCAGTTTATATATAAATGCAGAAGTACAACAATATAAACGGTAGAAAGCACAGTTATGTTCAGTTTGTTAGTATTGTCTTCAGAAATACTTCTTTCTCAATTTCAAATACAAAGAATGTGCACATACATTTCTAGATCATGCGTTTTAAACAGAGAATGAATAGTTTATTATAAGGTGTGCTGTCTCTCTCCACCAGGGGGCGTTCCCTGCCAGGCTGAAGAAGGTGTTGATTGTTGGGGCCCCAGTTTGGTTTCGAGTGCCCTACAATCTGCTCAGCCTGCTTCTCAAGGAGAAACTTAGGGAGAGGGTAAATGTTCATTTTCTAACGCTTCTCACTCCAGCTCTTCAGCTCCAGGTTTACGCTGATATGTCATTAACAAAAGTGCTTTTTAGTTTTCCTGGAATGGCAACTAGTAAGTGAGCAAGTGATTCAGTGTCTCTGCCTGTCGCAAGTGATCATTTGATTAGGGGATGGTCTGTAACCACTTATCCGTCCTGCTGCCTCGTGCATGTCTGGGATGTTAATGCATGAATCACAAGAGTCGATCAGCCTGCCACTTTACTGCCCTTGAAGAATTTTATTAGTATGGATTTCTTTAGAGACTGCACCACCTGATGGTCAAGATTATTTGTTCAATCCAGACTAAGAAATAAACACTAAATGCTTACTGTTTGGAATGGAAACATATTTAAAAGCTTCAGTTTCAAAAAATCTATCTCTTTAATAGCTCCATGTCACACATAATCTCAAGGGTTTAATCTGTCTTCATTGAGCCCAGTTGATCTCTCTCTCTCCTACCTCCAGGTTCAGATGGTGAAAATGGCAGAGCTGCGCCAACACCTCCCCAGAGACTGTCTCCCACAGCACCTTGGTGGCCTGCTGCCTCTGGACGCATACAGCTGGAACCAGCAGCTGCTGGCGGGCCAGAATGGCAGAGTAGACCCTGTGGATGAGTTGGTGGGAATCCCCATGGAGGATACCTCCATTCACGTCCCTGGACCTGAGTCCATGCGCCCGCAGGAGTTGCTGACACACCTCGGCAGGCTACAGCGCTCAGGCATCCATCAGGAGTATGAGGAGCTGCGCAAAGAAACACCGCCTGGAACCTTCCACTGTGCACAGTGAGTTTACAGCAGCAAACACACACTTGGTGTTCACCTGTATGATCTGATGCAGTCTAACAGAACCGTTCGGCCATAAAGTCTGCTCTTTCTATCTTTTTATGCAGTATGTGCAATATTTATTCTGCTTCTCTTCACTACACTTCTCTACACTTCCTTCAACTATGACCTCAACAGTAAGCCTACTGTCACATTGCTGACAGTGTTGACAAAAAGGTGAAAATGATAAACTTAGTAAAAAAATGAATTTATGGCTTTGTACGGGTGTATCTCATGATGACTGTATCTGTCAGAGACTTCAGGGCTGACATTTGGAGTTCTTTATTTTTATTTTGCTTGTTTATATTATTTAAATAATGTTTTTAATCAATAACATTGAAGCTCCAGGATTGGAATTGGATTTATGGCTGTTACTGTCAGGGACTTGGTCTTGTTCCACAAAGATGAGACTTATTCATAAGGACTTTTTGTTCGTACCATATGTACCCCAGCAGTTCTGAGTTACTATTTTAATGGTCAACAAAAACATTATACTTGGGGTTTTCAGTTTAATCTTTGTAGATTGTCATAGCAATAGGCATCAGTAGTAACCTTTAATATTAATTTGTCCACAGAGCAGCCTACAATCAGGAGAGGAATCGCTATGGAGATGTGCTGTGCCTTGATCAAACAAGAGTTCGTTTGAAACCCAGAAGGAACGAGGTAACTGCTTTTTAAAATATGCATATAACAGGTGTCACTGATATCAGAAAAAAAACCCTGCCAGATTCATTCATGGTACCTGCCAAGAAATATGCCAAGCTTCAAAATTTCTGAATGGCTGCCACATTGCCTGGTGGTCGTCCAGCATCAGTGTAACCAAAGTACTTTGTTGGAATAAATACAACAGTATCAAAGTTAATTATTGTTCCATTAGCCCGTGTAGACAAATTAGGTTTACAGTCTCATTCAGGTCACAGCAGGCTTTTTTTCAATGTTCTTCAACCGACGTGATGTACTTCAGATTTTGTAAGGGTTTCTTTCAGCTGTGTGACAGAGTTTTGTTGTCTCTTACAGAGATCAGACTACATCAACGCAAGTTTCATGGACGGCTACAAACAGAAGAATGCTTACATTGGTACTCAAGGTACGACAGCTGTTGTATATTTTTAGTTAATGTTTCCTGAATTGCTCAAGAATATTTAAGAGATTGTTTTAATAATTTACCCAACTGGCATAAACGACTGTATTGTAATTTATATTTGCTTATATTTAATCAGTGCTGATTGTAATGTAGGGTTACCCTCAGTCATGTCTGTTAACTGCCACGCTGTCAAATACATACTGTGTGACTACAGAGCACTCTTTTAATGTTTAAGTTTGGCACAATTTGACTGATTAACTGTCCAGGTACATGGCAGTTGCAAAAGGTCCTGAAACCCCACTTCATTCAGTCCCAAAATAAACAAATGGTTACTGCTGTGAATAGCTGCTATTGTGTCTTAGTTCTTACTAGGTAAAGGGTAGAAACCGTCCTGGTAAAATAGTTGAGAACATCATCATTCAGGTTAGTTTTAAAGCAGAGGCTTAACTGAGGTTCCATGAATTTGTCAGTGAGCCTTTCAAACTTGCAGGATGTACTTATTTGTTGAAGATTTGTAGAGAAACTGACAGAATAAGATGGTGGACTCAGGATATTGGAGGTGCACATTAAAGGAATAATCAGAGTTTTTGAAATGAAACAATATTTGTCAGCAGTAAATAAAGAGCAGAGTAGTAGTGGTTAGTGTAGTTCATAATCTACTCTATGCAGTCAAATAGATACGCCTCATTACATGTTATACTCATTACAAGTTCCTTTGAATCTACTCTTGTACTGTGTAGGACCACTGGAGAGGACCTACGGAGATTTCTGGAGAATGGTCTGGGAACAAAACGTCCTTGTTATCGTCATGACGACCAGGTAATTTGAGCCGACAAGTCCAAAAAAGCTCCAGTTGCTCCTTTTGTTAGACAAAGTTAATTACGCCAACTTCATCCTGTCCCCGTGATGCAGGACAGATGAGGGCAGTCGGAGGAAGTGTGGTCAGTACTGGCCTCTGGAGGAAGGTGGGCAGGAGGTCTATGGTCATATGGCAGTGGTGAACCAAAGGGTGGACCACCACACCCACTACAACCACACCACCCTGGAACTGCACAACACTGAGGTACACATAAGCATTTCACAAAGTTCTGGTCAACAAATCGACATAGTGAGGCCCATTTTCCTCCATTTATCTTTGGTTTGCAGTGACTTTACAGCTTGGGTGCCCAATCCTGGTTCTCGAGGGCCACTATCCTGCATGTTTTAGATGTTTCCCTCTTCCAACACACCTGATTCAAATGATCAGGATTGTTATCAGGTGTCTGCAGAGCTTGATGATGAGCTGATCATTTGAATCAGGTGTGTTAGAAGAGGGAAGCATCTAAAACATGCAGGATAGGGGCCCTCAAGGACCAGGATTGGGCACCCCTGTCTTAAACTGAACACGTCTGCTGCCTCAGTGGGATTGGGTGGGGTAAAAATAGTAGTTTGCTGTGGTTCTGCAAAATGTGATCGCAGTGGGCCGCAGGGAAAATCTTAAGCTCACTCACATCACAGTGCTGCTGACACTGTAAGCGACACTTTATCTTTCCAGGCGGTTCCGCCATGAGTGTGTGATGATTTCAGCTTCACTCATTCAGATCCACTCATAGCAAAATGTCATTAATATCCACCTTGTGTTATGAGTTGGGTTGATGTCTCCCTCTAGTGGTGAATGTGTGTGATCACAACAGCATTATTATTGCCTGCAAAAAAAGTGCAATTACATTATTTTCCCTACATGATCATGCAATGTGCATTATTTTGTTGCTGGACTATCACTGCCAATAAATCTTTAAAAAAAAAAAAAAGAGCAGGAAATGAGACTGTGGATTTAGTGCTTTTGCTCTTAAACTACATTTGGCCTCAGGTCAGGAGAGATCTGTGGATGCTGAGGGTTCACTTCATGGTGGACAACATTACAATAATGAGTAAACGTGTGCATTTCTCTGTTACTAGTGAATTTTGAATTATTTGAATAAAAGGAGATTAAAAAAGAGGGATAAGAAGCGATAAGATATACTGTCTGTACAAGATTTTAGTTTTTTCAGACTTACATTATTCTGTAATTCAGCATATGAAATCTTTGTGGAATTTTTGGAATTAAAGCAAACTTAAGCTGGCAATAGGCTACAACTTGTAATGACAGACCCATGTTTGGCCTTTTTCAAATCAGTCCAGCAGTGAAAAAAATGAGGCGACAAGTTTAAATATTTCTCTAAAGGTGATATACAGTCACTTTAATCATGTGCTGAAGTAGGGGGATATGGAATATTAATGTTTAGGATCTTTTTTAGAGGATAAATTACATTAATTCTGACTTAATTGTCATTAATCTATGCTTTTGTTTCTGTCTCTCTTCCAGCTGGAAAAGATGTTGGAGCCGCAGGTGTGGAGGGAAGCAGCCACGCAGGTTTTCTTTGCTCTGGGTCTCGGCTTCGGAGGTGTCATCGCTTTCTCCAGCTACAACAAGCGAGACAACAACTGCCACTTCGACGCAGCGCTGGTTTCCGTTATCAACTTTGTGACGTCCATCTTGGCCACCTTGGTGGTGTTTGCCGTCCTGGGGTTCAAGGCGAATGTCATGAACGAGAAATGTGTCGTTGAGTAAGTGTGCCACGCTAAAACAACATGTTACGTGATCAGTCTCTCTTCCTGTTGTCTTTACTCACCAATGTGTCCTTGTTCTCCACATCTCCCGACTGTCCATTAACAGCAATGCAGAGAAGATCCTGGGTTACCTGAACACAGGTGTGCTGAGCAAAGAGCTCATCCCTCCTCACATCAACTTCTCCCACCTGTCTGCCGAGGACTATGCAGAAATGTATGGAGTCATTAAGACGGTGAAAGAGGACACCTTCGGCCAGCTGGGCCTCGATGCTTGTGTCCTGGAGGATGAACTCAACAAGGTCAGTGGGAGAAACCTCAAAGACTGAAATGAATGACAATATAGTTCTATATATCTGCATACTAAGAAATATATGATTGATGATTTAGATTTCAAGATGTTTTTTATGTATAAGTAATAAGAGAAGTGGACATACTATGTGGAATATGACGGACAGGTTGGAGATGAAAAAGCCACATAATGAGTTTTCAGGACTCAAGACAGAATTCAGAAATAGGAAACAAACTATATATACACAGGGAACTAAAGGAGAGAGAAGACACTGGTGAGACTAAGCGCAATCAAAGGAGGGAAAAACAGACAAAGGGAAGAAGTAAAACAACAAAATATACACAAGGACAGGTGATGTCAAAATAAAACTGGAAATAAACAGAACAAAACCCAAGACCATGACAGAGAGCTCTCTAAAAACCAACCACTTAAATGGTGCTTATAATAATAACCAATCACTCCTTCATTCTAAAGGGCAAGTTCACCAAAAATCTAAATATTTTGTCCCTTTTACCCAGAACAAATTAAATGAAACATGAGATGAAAACATCCTTATAGAAGAGTTAATTGATTTAAATGTGTATGTATTCACCATGGGATGATTTTGAATTGTGACCAGTCTTTTAACCATGTTGAGGTTTTCATAGGTTTTCAACTGGCATGGTCATAGTACCACAGATGGCCCAGTTTCATGTTGCTGATGGTGGTCTTTCAAAGCTCTACAGGCATTTAATGTGCTTAATGTGGGTTGTTATAGTGTATAAAGTAAAGGTCACATATGGTAAAAGTTCATCATACTTTCTAGAACTACTTCTGCTAACTCTAAAATGTCTTAGCCACGAACAAATCACATCAAATGTTCTGCTGTTGGCTGCAAGACTGAACACAAGAGTCTTGAGGCACTCCCTGCATCTGAGGGACTGAAGATCCAGTGGATTACCACAAGAATAGGAACAAACATTCGTCTTAGCATATTGTACAGCTATTGTAGCCAACATTACCATTAGCTTTGATCATATGCCCACTGGTCAGAGCTCTGTGGAGACGGTAATACTGAGGGGCATCTAAAGATAGTGGAAGCTTTAAGGCCAATCAACCAGTAAACTAAAACCAGTAAGCAAAGGTTTTCATGTCACCTGTTGAGCTTAAGTGCAATCTAAGTTTGGCCGGTGGTCACATCTGTTTGCTTTTCTTCTGCTCTCTACATAAACGCCATTTGCCACCTTTGATCGTCTTCTTTCCATCCTCCAGGCGGTTCAGGGCACCGGCCTGGCGTTCATCGCCTTCACAGAGGCCATGACCCACTTCCCTGCCAGTCCTTTCTGGTCCGTCATGTTCTTCTTCATGCTGATCAACTTGGGCTTGGGTAGTATGATTGGCACCATGACCGGCATCACCACTCCCATACTGGACGCCTTCAAGATCCGCAAGGAGATCCTGTGTGGTGAGTCTTGACTCTGATTATCCAGGTTGTTTCTCGTACCTTCTGCGTGTTTCTGATCCTGACATCGATATTTCCTCTTCTCTCCCCCAGTGGTTTGCTGTGTCATCGCCTTCCTGTTAGGCCTATTGTTTGTGCAGCGTTCAGGGAACTACTTTGTCACCATGTTTGACGACTACTCGGCTGGTTTACCTCTCACTGTGGTGGTGATCCTGGAGAACGTCTCCGTAGCCTGGATCTACGGCACTAAGAGGTAACTTGAATGGATGTGTAGACTGAAGCCACATAATGAGTGTTCAGGACTCAGGACAGGATTCAGAAATAGGAAACAAACTATATATATACACAGGGAACTAATGGAGAGACACTGGTGAGACTAATTAGTGCAATCAAAAAAGGAGGGAAAAACAGACAACGGGAGGAAGTAAAATGACAAAATATCCACAAAGACAGGTGATGTCAAAATAAAACTGGAAATAAACAGAACAAAACCCAAGACACTAAAATGATGCTTATAATTTACATATCAATCACGCCTTCATTCTAAAGGGCAAGTTCACCACAATCTAAATATTTTGTCCCTTTTACCAAGAACAAATTAGATGAAACATATAACAAAACTATATATCTACAGGCATAGTTTCATCACAATAACAGCACAGACAAATTATTCCACTGTTGATTAAATAGCGCCATTACGAAGACATGAAGTTACACTGGCTCTGGTATACACAGCCCCGAGACCATGATATTCTTCCAGACAAGTGTGTAGAGATATTGTTTTATAGAGCAGTTAACAACAAGTAAATGGGACTTTTTCACTACACAATGCAGTTTTGTTCGGTCCTCTGCACAGCTTTTTCCACAATTTGTGGTTTTTACTTGCTGATTTGGTCTTTTTTTTTTTTCTTAATCGTTGCATTTTTGCTGTGGGTCAGTACAGTATATAGTTAAGTTGTTTCTTTGCTGGTGCCTCCAGATGTTGACGTAATGATGTGATATACAATCAGAAGTCTAAACCCGGTATTTTATTTTAAATATTCACCAGATGCTCTATGCTCTTCCTGTGTATGACTTCAAATCTGCTCTGTGCAGTTTGGCCTAACGTCTGCGCAAAATAGTCTATTTTTAGTGGAGGAGAAAGGAGAATGGCTTCTGTAAAGAGCTGCAGCGCATCTGGTGGAATCCCAAACATTATGTAGATCAGCTCCTGTGGCCATGTCACAGCTGGAATGCCGTCACCACTGAGTCTCAGGGGTCAGTGAGGCAACATGCACAGTGGCACGACGGCTAAAAGGAATTCAGCCATCGTGGATTTTATTGTTGACAGCTTTGCCTTCTGCTTACCTTCCTACCTACTTTTAGGTTTATGCAGGACCTGGAGGACATGCTTGGTTTCAGGCCATATTCCTTCTACTACTACATGTGGAGATATGTGTCGCCTGCCATCTTGGTGGTGCTAATCGTGGCAACCGTGATCGAGATGGCCGTCAGTCCTGCAGGATACAATGCCTGGGTGGAGGCCGAGGTCAGCGTTTAATTCCTTCTAGCTATGCGTGTTTGTAAAATACAGAAAGAAAGTAAGAAAGAAAGAGCTATCAGAACTGCTTGATTGCTTGACTTGCTAAATGCTGAATGCAAACTCCTGTTTTACCATCTGTCATCAGTATTTATTCATCAATCAGAACCATGTTTTAAAGGTGAGCAGACCTTTCAGACTTGTTTCTGATCCACCTGTTTGCAGGTTAACTCAATCTCTCTCCTCACCCCTTCTCGCCTTTCCCCCTCTTTTCATACACTTTGTCTTTTTTCGCCATCCTCTTACCCCTGAACTCTTTTGTTCTTAGGGCGCAGAGCGTTTCCAGAGTTACCCTCCCTGGGCTTTAGCTATGGCCTACTCCCTCATCGTGGTCGCCATGCTGCCTTTACCCCTCGTCTTCATCGTCCGCCACTTCAACTTGGTCTCTGACGGCTCCAACAAACTGTCCGTCTCCTACCGCAAAGGCATGATGAAGGACATCTCCAACCTGGAGGAGCAGGACGAGCAGCGCTTCATCCTCAGCAAGAACCCCAGCGAGGCTCCCTCCCCCATGCCCCCCCATCGCGCCTACCTGGGCCCTGGCGGCACCCAGGAGATGACCAACACCAACTACGGCACCAGCACCAAGACGGGATACCAGAACATCGGCTCACCCGAGTCTGAGCTATGATCCGCTGAGCTCATCGATCTTTCCGTCCATTAAGCCCTGCTTGAAGAGAGGGAGAGAGAGGAAGTCAAGAGGGAGAGAAAATTCACTTGCAGCATTCATCACACCTCAACCCCCAGAGCTAAATCCCTCAATTCCCTTCTTTCCTGCTCCATCGCCCCTCACCTGTGCTTGTTCCCTTCTCGCCCGTCGTAGGATCCGTGCTGCTAATGGCCTGTCAATCCCAGCTGGGATGAAGGGATCATGGGAATGTGAGTCCCAGCTGATATGACAACCTTTTTTTTTCCATCTGTCGAGGCATTACAAGGGCAGAGAGAGGGAACAAAGAGACGAATGAAGTGTAGAGAGGTCCGCTGTGGGCTTAGATACAGGTTTTGTTTGGTAATAAGCTCTGGTTGAGGTTGACGTGGGTGCAATGCTGAAATGCTTCACATTGTACCAGTTTGTGCTTCTTCTGATTCAGTTGGAGAGGATTGTTATTTGTGGGGAAGGGATGGAAGGAGACTCACTCATGTTATCCCGGTCTATATCACGGTATGAGAACATTTCTCATCTAGAAAACAAAGTGATTACAAATACAACCGTAAAAATATCTCGTAAGTGGTAGTGTAAACAGTGTTACAAGCGCATCATATAAGTTTATTGTGCCTAACATGCATCAGCAATAATAACCAGTCACAGTAGGATCCTCGTGAAGCTGTGGATCTCCTTCTATCTCTGTTTTCCCACTGATGTAGAATACTGTATATATGTGTTGTGCAATAGATGTCACCGTAAAATCGCGCATATACACTGCAATACTGCAAAACAAAAAGGGGGGCAGCTTTTTGCCTCTTCATTCCACAGAAGCACAGACGCCTGCTATCATTTAGAGCATCTCTGAGCCTTAACACAGAGCAGCCCCTTTTCTTTTAAACAACCCTTCAGTTGTTGCCAACAGCACTGCACATATCCAGTAGCAGCTGGTTTAGACAAAGCTTTTTCCATTTTAATCAATCATTTTAATCAAGCGTTTCCATTTTAATGAACGCCTTAGAAGGGCAGCGGTGGCGACGCACCAGCAGGAATAAGCAGAGCGGCTTGTGCTTGGAAGTTTTCCGGTACGCAGATGTGCAAATGTGTCAATGTGTTGTCTGCCACCGAAAACCAGAGCTCCTGGTGACCCTGCAGGTTTAAAAATAGAGCTGCGTTACCCAGGGGAAGCCGTGGCAACGCACCATAGATACAAATCCTCTTTCTGATGTGAAGGAGGGAAAAGAGAGCGGACACCTCGCTTTGTCTGCTCCACCTGCACAGCTGTTTGTTCAGCCAGACTGAGACATGTCGATGTCGAGGCCCTACATGGATGTCTCTCTCTGACTGAATAAGAGGTTCACTGCCATACCGTGCTGAGGATTAATCATAGCTCATCCCTGAGAGGATGACGTTTAGGTTTTACTGTTGTACATTCCTCAAATTGTGACCACTATGTAGAATTCCATAAGCACTACAAACTACACTTTGATGTCTTTTTTGTGAACCGAGGTGTGAAAACAAAAGCCTTTTCTTTAGTTTTTTTAAAATGTATAATCTCGTATGTATGTTTAGGGGTATCATGTGGAAACGTACCGTGATATAAATGTTTGGAATAAGTGGTAATATTTGGTTTTGACCACTGGGTGTCTCTGCTGGCCAGCGGAGGAGCCGGTCTGTCCTGTTGCCCCTCCCTGAGACAAGACCAATACTTGAGACTGAACAGATGTAGTGTGAAGCACAGTCAGTCACATTGTTTGGTGCCTGAACAGCATCTGTGTCGTCAGTTTGCCTTATGCTTTTGTCATATTTGTTTTTGTTGTTGTTGTTGTTGATTATTTAGTGAGTTTATTATGTAGAGTTTGGACAAATGTTTCATCTCGTCCACTTGAGCACTTTAATTAGGTAGAGACCCTGGAGTTGTTTGTTAAGAATAAGATTGAAAAAAAGTATATATTTATATATATATATACATATAAATACACTGCAATAGTGCAAAACAAGGGGCAGCTAGGTATAAGAGAGTGAGAGTTGAATGTCCATGAGAGGCACAAGACACAAATGTATCGCAAGCCAAGAACTTCAAGGTTCTTATTTATGTTCTCACAGAAGATATAGATATTTATGATGTTAAAAAATGTGTGCAGCACTGAATCTGAATCTACCACTTCCTGGCTTGTTTTCCATAATGTAAGTGCAGAACCTTCCCTATGTTGTGGTTGTACTGCATGTTGTGGTCATGTAGCCTCTAACATGCTTCTTGCTTTTGCTCAGGTTTCCGGCTACAATAAGTCATCACATGACTACGGTGGCTGTGCTAAATTGTTTAGTACAGTATATACTGATTGTAAAATGATAGATTTTTCCCCCAGATTTTCTACAAACTCCCTAAAATCATTGATTTTACCCCTTGGCATTCATAGATTTATATTGGTTTGTTATTATTTATTAGTATTGTTTATTATTGTTAATCAAGAAAGGCCAATAACTGATATTTGGAACCGATATATGCTAGATATAATGTTTTAACAGCATGTTTACGTCTGCTGTTCTTAATCTTTCACTGTTCTATCACATTTATTGCCCACTAAGGTCCATGTCCTAAAGGGTAATCTGTGGCTGCCTTCTAACTTAGCTGCTAGTCGTTAGCATAGCCTTAACCACTGTGAGAGTAGCTCATTTCCTGGTTTGTGGCAACGGCTTGTGTTTCTTGTTCAGTTTTTGCAGTCTCTGCTTGAGAGACATTTCTGAGACCACAGTGTGACAACAGACAGAGAGAGGAGGCTGCATCACACCTGAAATAGCACATTTAATTTATCAATAAGCGGCCAATTAAAATACAGATAATCGGAAAAATGCCAAATATCGGCCATTATTCTCATCAAAATATATTAAAGTACAACAATACATGGCAAATTAAAGTACTCTTCTTTTTCCCTATACAACGTCTCATAAAATGAAAAAAGGTTTCATGGGGAGACCCTATAAAAAGGCTGTAAAATTAGTGAAAAATTAGGGAATCATTAACAAAAAATTCCTTTAGAAAATAATAATGGAGCTTGGAACTTTTCTGGTGAAGGCACAGTGTCCCTGCATCACTGACAACTGTGGGAGAGATATATTATATATACATACAGTATATTCCACCCCAAAAAAATATTTGACTCTCTATCACTAACTTTGGGTGAAAATCAACCGAACACGTGCCTGTTGAAAAAAACAGGGATGGGAGCAGGGAAACATGCCTACCGTCTGTGACGTCAGTGAGCAGCATGAAGCTACCCAAGGATCCACGCAACTCAGACAATGGCAACACAATGAAAATCACGTAACCACAATTGCACGAGTGAAAATCACCCAGCGCTAGGGTTCTAGGGGGTTAAGTTAAAAAGTCACAAATGTGCAGG
>OMNN01097945.1:2194-23543 GCA_900302755.1 Chromis chromis
TAGACAGATAGATATAGATATGAGATAGATATAGATATGATATATATACACATATACATGCACACACACATTACATAGAGAGAAAGCAAGACAGATAGAGGAACATTACACTGAAAGGTAAGAGAACTTTGTTAAATTATAACATACATATTTTTAATGTGTCTCAGAGCAAAATAAAACTACTATCTCAGAAAGAACAGTTTGTAATAAGTTAATTAACGCACAAGTAATTTCAAACTACATTTTTTTCACCTAAAACAACATTGTGTTTTGATGACACACAGAATATCTCGTATGTATACAGTAATTTAGCACTAATTTTGTAGCTGACTAAACAATACACAACTGTGACTTTTGTATTTTTTGGATATCCTGCTCATGAAATAAAATGAACTTAATACCTTGCATGTCCACTGTAAATCTCCACAAACACTGAGCTCTGTTTGGGAGTTGAGTGGCAGCAGAATTGCTCCAAAGTTAAACGGTGGGGGAAGCTGCATAAATGGTGGTTAACATTAACTCATTGCTTTTCCAGGTGGTCTGTGCCAAGGTGAAAATAGCTCAGGTCAAAGGTCAATTTAGATTTTTTTTCCCTTCTCTCTGATGTGGCACTGTAAAATGCCTGTTGAAGTTTAGACACCTCTCAAAGCCTTTCCTCTTAGAGAGCCCCCTTCAAATCGTTCGTGTCCAAGTCTTCCCATGCTGGTTTTGACCTTACACGCCCAACCCTGACTGAATGAAGTACCCTGAAGACAAATCCAGATAAAACCAATGGGTGATTTCCTCTGTGTTTCAACATTCTGTGTACTATTTCAAATGTGTGATGCAATATAATTCAAAAGTTCACTTGATTTGGGTATTTTTGATGTTTAAAATGACTAAGCCAATTCCCTTTTTTCCCTCATTTCAAACATTCAACGAGGGGTCCTCAAACTTTTTCATGTTTGTGTGTGTGCAGACGCAACAGCGGCTGTGTGAGCGATGCGTCTGTCTGTGTGTACATGCTCGTGTGCATGTCTGTGTGTGCTTAAGCCGACTGAAGGATCACACGCACACGGTAGTGTAACATGAATATTCTGCTTTGGGTCTGGCTGCCGTGGTCTCCCTCGGTATGGGGAGCCCGTGTAGTTGGAGGTTGGGGGGTGGGGGTCGGGGAGAGGTACACTCTCTAATGGGCTACCCAGGGACCTGACGCTAGTCTCCGGAGACACATGGGCTCCATACATCCCAAGCCTGCAGCCTTTGTCAAAATGCACACTTCCTCAGATATTCCTTTTCAAATCTATTAACTACAAACTCAAATCCACACCTAATTAGGCTAAGCAGGCCGACTTCATAGGAGCTGTATGAGATGTGTAACATGATAAAGTTCTGATGTGCAGTGTGTATGGGTGACTGTGTATTTGCTTAAGATTATGTGGTGTGAAAATGTAATTTCAATTAGAATTGATCCCCCTGACAAACTGTGCCCACTTCTCGTAAGACATGATTATTATAACTGCTCATCAGGATTATATCACCACTTTACTGAAATAAATAATTATCAAATTAAGAAAAAAAAAACCATTAAAAACATGGTGCAAGAGTTATATATCTGAATACCCACCACACAGCTTTAAGTGTTTTAATAAAACTTTCTTTTGATGTGTAAAGTCTCAGTTAATTTTGGGTTACATGCTGTGCAAGACACAAGTGTATATGAGTCAGATTCTTCTCTACAATATACATCCATGTTTACACAGTTGATTTGAAGACGGAACTCATGCTGTTCAGAGCAATAATTATGTGAATTATCAGTCTCTGCATGTTTTGTATGCATTTGAGTATCTATATCAGCATTTGCATGCGAGTCTGCCTGTGTGTGCTTCACCTTTCTCCATGACCACCGCGGAAAGCAGTGTGTCCCCTGCCCCTTTTAATCAGAGTAGCACAATGGCGAGGCTAAAGCCGCCTTATCTCGACACAATCAGATTAGAGAGGATTGCTGCTCTGCAAAGCAACACAAAGTAAAACACTGCACCTCTCGGATCAAGATGATTTGATTAATAATTCCCGATCATATTATCCGTTAAGAAGCATAAATTGTTTTATTTTTATTTATTTATTTCCCATTTGTTTCAACATCCCCCCCACCCCCCAGTTCCTAAGGCTGAACAGAGATTGAAAGATTATCTTCCCCACCTGAGCAAGTGCTCTCTCCTCCTCCCTCCTACTCGTTCTCCCTCAATTCATTTTTCTCCTTCACTTACTGGTGGTGGTTGTTGCTAGTTCTGCCAGTGACCAGATGGGGGTGCCATGCCTGCTGCACACAGTCGGGGCCTCCTCCACACCTAATCTCATCAAAATAAACATGCCAGCAGTTGTCAGCTTCTCCAGCAGCGAGAGGCAAGGAAGGGAGGGTGCTATAGAAACAGGTCAGGCTAATCATGCATATAATTGCATTTTGACATTTTGGGCTACTGGGACCAGACCTTTGGATATCAGGTTATCCTCGAAGCACTTAAGTGATTAACAAATGAAAATGCAGCTCTGAAACTTAATTAGATATTATGTCTCGTCCATGCCTACGGGGTGGGGTTTTGAAGGTAGCTGGTGTCAGTGGGTTGGGTGGAGGGGAGCACATTGTACTTAGTTAAATCGGGAAACATCAAGAGCTGGAGAAAGAAGGTTTCTTTTCTTATACCTCTCTTAAGACACATTAGTGTGCAAATAAGTGGAAGCGCAAAATTTTCAAAATGGATCACATCCACTTTGGCATTGTATTAATAGATCAGTTCTTTAAACAAATCATTCAATATGCTTTGCTTTTTGCGATTAAAATATTCCTGATTTATTGTTTCCATACTGCATGTATGACCCAGGTCGCAGTCATTAATAAACAGAAATTAAATGGGAACACTTCATCATTAGCTTGCTTTAACTTCCTTGTTTGCTCTTAGGAATAATTAGAATTACCCTCCCTTGTGGCACAGTTAAAGAAAAGAAACATTTATCCTCCATTTTCATCAAAAAGGCACTTTGGGCAGTGGGAAGCCTTCTTCTCTCACTCTCTCTCTCTCTTGCTCTCTCTTTTTCACTCCCTGTGAGTAAATTGCTCACATTAGTGAGGTGTAAACATCTGCAGGTTATCACCATACCATTCTGCAAAATCAAAACTGAGCTGCAAAGATGCAGTGCTTTGCTGGCCTGCAGGATTATTTCCCTTACCTGGAATTTCACTTATCAATAAACAGCACAGACACTGCCGAATTACATGACTATCTATAGGACGATTCAGTTGACAAAAATGGAGAAATTCTTGTTAAAATAGTGCGGAATGAACTGGATTGTGAACTCAGCAAATGTGTATTGAATGTGATATTAATCATATTTATAATTCTTTCAAAGAAAAAGTATAAAGAGTATAAAGAGTAAATTGTCATATACGATTCATCAATCACCTTTTGGCTACTGGGACGATACAATACAAGACAAAATAAATAAAAGCAGGCTTCCAAACTGGAAGGTTGAAGTCTCTTATCCAACAAATATGTATATCCTGTAGCTCAAGAGTTAAAATTTGAGGTTAGAAGGCACTGTGCCTTCCTGACGCCTTCTAAAAACCAACAAGCTCCTACACAAAATCAAAGCAAAAGTTTACAAGAGCCTTCCTAACTTTTGTCCCAAATCCTGCATCTCTCAGACAATAATGATACATAACTGTGATGTTAGTATACTGATAATATGACCACTGTGACTACAGTATGACTCAAGTAGAGCCCTTACTGGCCACTGCCTAATTCTCTGCTCACCACTCATCTTATCCCCATGTTGGAATGAGCTCTTGAACATGGTTAGCTACTTTTCCACTTTACTAATTCATGGGCAACCTAAGCCTCTGAACACCAAGGGCACAATTCATCTCCTTATCTGGCTTTATCATTCTCTCGTCTATCTCCGCTGCTTTTATCCCTGCAAAATACTCCATTTGATTTAGTGGACTCGGTCACCCATCACCATGAGGTTCACGTTTCCATCTATAACGATGAATCCTACTGCAGTGCTGCACCTTAAGTCCACCCTTCTTACTTGACTTTTCATATCTTAGCTCTTTTATTTTATTTCTAGAGACACCGTTTAAAGACTTTTTTCAAACAATTACACGTAGAACAATAGGTAATTCAGGTAAATATTCTACAGCACAGACTCGTTCTTCAAGTATACCAGATTTTCAATGTTTCTCCATCAAATAAATAGAACATTTATTATATACACATTCCATACATTTGACTATATAGTCATGTACTCTCTTGTGTACCTAAGTCTAATTACAACATCAAAGAATCCTAGCATGGACTGGCTAAATAAGGACATGGCAATTACAGTTCCAAACAAGCTGATAAATTTGTCACTGACATGTTGACTGTATCTCTTAGTTCTGATGGGCTGAGGGTAATTTAACAAATTACATTTTCACTAAAGTGATAATAAGACACATCAGTCGTACTCATTGTGTCTTGCAATATGTTCCACCAACTGAATAGCAGTGGTAAAGTTAACGAACAAGAGTTCCATTTAATTTAAGTCAGGGACTTTAATGGACAAATATTCAACGTATATCAGCATGTAAGCATCAGTAGCACAGAATGTGATGTGGACATGTGAGCGCCGTCAGCCCCCTCCACCCTGTCCCGTTCAGACCTCATCATCTGCACAAAGACTGCGATGAAGACATGGCTTCCGACAGACGTCCTGGACCATGTCTGTGTTTGTGCCTCTGCTTCACGGGACAACAAGAGCCATCAGTCAGGGAGGATAGGCGGAGAGAAGGAGGGATGCTGAGGGGGGTTGGGGATGAGGATGTGGGAGGGTGGACAAGAGAAGACTGGGCCTCAGCTGTCAAGTCTGTGTGCTCACATATGGCTCAGTGTCCTAGTAGCACTATGTTAAATGACAAAGCGCCCTCCCTCTCCATCATCAGACAGACACACCTTTTCAGAAACCTCAGTCTCTAGATCTGCACACATGTAGATGCGCAAACACACACACACACACACACAGACCAACGCACACATTTTTAGATATGCATGATACAACCACACAACCATACATATATATAAGTATGCACACACAAACATGCACAGAGCACATTCACAAGCGGGCATACTCATCTCCTGCATTTTGCATAGGTGACACTTTTCATTATTCAAAGCATCTTTCTGGGGATGTGGTGTGCACATCGAGAGGCGACATGCACTCTCTCCAAACAAGGTACACCTTAATTATGCATGCTCAGACTACAGGCATTGCATTTTGGTGTGCATGTGTATGAGTGTGTGTTTCTGCGAGTATTTTGTGTTTATTTGCCTAATTGTGAGTGTTTATATGTGGGATATATGCATGTGCATGTGCATGTGTCCAGTGCATCTTAAGTATATATTTGTGTCTCTGTATGTAGATTGTCAGCACCTCTCTGCGTACCCCTCTGCATACAACATCTTCATGTGTGCCCTTAGCAGTCTGTAAGTGCAGACAAACATCTGTGACAAAAACCTGGTAAAAAGTCCATATTATCTTCAAACAAGCCACAATAAGTTCCCAGACATCAGTTCAGTGGTGCAGGATGCTGGTTGCGCAAAAAGCTTAAGAAACCCAACATTAGCTAAGCTGATTCAGTATGAACAGATGAGATGCAGTGTGTCATAAAGGGCTCCCACCTGACCCGCCCTTCGTCAGAGCCAACTTCCGCTGCAAGCCCTCAACAAAACCTATTTGTCTTGTTGTTGTTTGCTTAGTCTCTTTATCCGCCTGACAGGGTTTCAAACTTGCACGTCTCTCCCTGAAGAGACAACAGTGATGAAACAATTCGAAAGATGGCGGCTCCTGTCTTTCACTCAGCGTTACAGCTCACTGTGAAACACACAAGCAAGCTTTCATTTAGGCGATTACACCAGATTAGAATTCCCACTAATGTTAGGGAGCGCACGTTGCCTTAGAAGAGGCCTCCACTTTGAGTGTCGACACAACGGCACATTAGAACAGTGAGCATCACATTAACCAGCAGCACTGGCAGCTCAGAGGTGCCGCAAGACAGGGATTTTCAGCTTGATTGGGTTTTCATCTTGGAGTAAAGGGATGAATTATTTATTTTCCAACTTGAATGTGTGTGTCAGAGAGTATACGAAGGAGTATGTGTGTGTGTGTTTGTGATGGATGAAAAAGCCAAGCCAAGGTAAATACTTTAAAACATTCTACCTTTCTCTTGATGCAGAAAAACAACAAGCTTCAGGGTCAGAGTGCAACATTCCCAAAAGTGAAATTCCAGCAATTATTCACGGGAGATCCACAGCGGGTGCTCAGGGCAACATGTCCGCACCCTTGAGTGGGCAGAGGAGACTGACAGGCCCATTATAAAACGGCCCACGTGACAGATAAATATTTCAGACACAAATAAATAAAGGATGCCCGGCGTTTTCCCTCTGAATGACTTTTCACAGCCGAATGCCCACGGCCGCTTGCCCCGGGATCTCCTGACGGCACCCTTCACCCCTCCCTCCCTATCACCCCACTACCTATTCCACCTCGGGCTCTATGCGACACCCCAAAACAGGCCGCCAACCCCTGCTGATGTTGTCCCCCCCACCCACACACATAACTACGGTGCTCCTCCTCCCGTGCACATATCCCCTGGGCCGACCGCCCCTGGCAGCAGCGTGCAGGTGAAGGCACTGCTCCTCCATTTCTGGGTACAAAGAAGCAATTAATCTACGTGTCTGAGACAGGGTGTCTAGGAAGGCCTTCCTATTGTGTTTGTGGATCTCTCTCTGTCAAGCTAACTCAAAGAGCCAGGGCCTATTGTTGCCCAGTAATTACTATAATGTGTAGAATACATGTTGAATTGTAATGACTTTGTTTTTTTCTTTCTTTGGGTTACCTATGAGGCGCTTACAAAAGATTTCCTTAAAAGGGTCTCGTGGGATGCGTTAAAAAAAATACTAAATTTCACTTAATAGCAGATAAAGTGCGTTAAATGTCTTTTGAAGTAAGAGGCATAGCTACGCGTCTCCCATTTCCTTCCCAATAGTTTCTTACGGATTACCTCGCTCCACTTTATTAGGGCAATGTGACATCCCAGAGGAGCGCAGTGTGATAATTCAATTAGGGGGAAATTACGAGATGTTTCTGTGGTTACAATCAAAGAGAGGCCAGATGGAAATCGCACAGCCACCCTCTTCCCTTGCCTCCAAGCAAAGACATGGAGAAAGAGTGACGAGCAAGAAAGATGAAGCAGGAAAGAGACAGTGTCCCAATTGTATCAGCTCTTGTCTCTAAGGTATATATTGGGAAAAGATAGGAGACAAGGATGAGATGAGAGATCAGAGTAAGTGACAGGAAACCTCAGATCAGCTTCCTCAAAATGTAGAACACTATCCTTTGTTGAGGCTACATTTTTAGGAAAGTTTCAGACAGTTGAAATCCCAGCCATGAATACTGCCTAGAATGACTACTGCATTACTACTGCATGAAAAACCATGTAAATATCAGTCCTAACAAGAACTGTAGTTTAGGTATCAGACAAGTACTGTATCTGGCAAGTATGCAGTCATATTGACAGGTTTGCCTGTGCTGGAGTCGTCCAAATGTTTCTACAGTGTGTACAGTATTTTGGATATCAGGTTTTTTCTTTGATGTCCTGCTGGGCGGCACAGAGAAAGCAGCTCTTCTACCAATGGGACTATTACACTAGACAAGTTGAAATCCTGAGAACACAAGGTCTTTCTCACTGTCTTTTTGTCTGTCTCTCCTTCTTTCGCTTTCCCTCTCTCCATCCTTCCCAGTATTTCTCTTTCAGCGTCTCGCTAACAAAAATCGTGTTGAGCGGTGTTAGCATTGAGATAAAAAGAACGTTAAAATATTAATGGAGGTGTGCTTTGTTCTGGTGAGCACAGAGACGTTGAGATGGAGTTCTTCTGACTGATAGAAACCAGGTCTGATTCATTAGCTGGGGTGTCTGTGTAAGGAGGTCCACAGAGGGCTGCCACATCCACTGAGAATGCTCGGTAGGCCACCCCCCAACCACCATACCCCCTTCCAATCAAGCCCTCCCATGCACTCTCTCTGTCTCTCTCCTCCTTCGCCTTCATTCTCTCTATCATTATCCTCCACCTCCTTATTCTCTCTGTAATGCCTTAACCCCAAATTCCCTCAAAATCTTGCTTTACTGCCTTGTGAATTCTTCTCACATTATCTCCGCATCCTCCTCCTTCTCTCAGTGAGAAGGTTCCATTCACCTCCCCCCAACCCAGCCCTCCTGTATGCATGTTGTTTGTTCTTTCTAATGCATCTCCAAATGTGTTAGAGCAAGGGAACCAAGAAAAAAAAGGAGAAAAAAAAAGAAAAAGCTTGTCTCCTAGCTCCACTCGACACCAGATTTTGGGGTAAACAAGCCAGAGACCTTAGAGCTAGGAAGTGGTGTTACACTTTACCCTATGTGACTGCTTTTGAGAGGTAAAAGCGCTACGTATTCATACAGATATTTGAATTATGCCGGGCTGTGCTGGGGAAGACTGTACCACAGGGAGAGTCCAGCTTCTTTTTACTGTCTCTCTTTTCTCTCATCTTTTACTCTAGCTCACTTTCCCCTTTCCCTGTGAGACAGGGATGATCAAACCATACTGAGTGGACACAGTCTCTCCACAAAATGGAAGGGAAAAACCTAGAGAGAGTAACAGAGAAAGGAATGGAAATTATAGACTCCTCTAAAACTCCTTTCTTCCACAATCCCTTAAAACGATGAGCTACTTCCCCGATGAATAGGGAACAGCTCATTGGGATAGTCTAAGAACAAGACTCAGGATTTCTGGGATATGTTTTATCTTTGTTATGCTCTCATTGAAAAAAAAAAATCAATAGAGCAACATGAGGATAAAAAGACAAAGATAACAATGAGGCTAGATAAAGTAAAGTTTTCACACATGTCTTGATACTTGTTAAGAAAAGTACTACACTTGTGACTTTGTTGCAGGATTAAAACTTATTAACTTGGGTTTCTGTGTAAGAAAACTCTTGAACAACAGCGACTTGCCAAAACATCACGCTGAAATCAGTGCATGACGACTTCTCCATTAATAGGTCGGAATTCATAACAGATGTACACAAGCTGTAATGTCTGTTGTGGTTTACGCAAATTGTGGTTTGCTGTTCTTGCTATTCTTGCTCAAATGGCTTGTAGTAGTCCGTTGGGAAGTTGGGGAAATATGGGGACACTTGTTCTACTTGTTCTTCGTGTAAACAAGACTTGACAACCTTACCTGACGCAATGCACTGTACAACAGACACCCAACACAACACTTCACCGTCTGAAAATAACTAATTATGAGCAGACAAGTGCAAATGATGTTTCACATTCTCCTCACAGCCACCATAAGTTTGTTTTATGCTATCTCACATCAACTTTATATTATATATATGTTATCTTTTTGTTGTTTGTTTTGTTGTTTTTGCTTTATTCAATTATATTACATGTTTTATAATATGTTATATTTACATGCACACAAGTGGTTGCATTATGTTATGTACTAAGGCACACAGACTTACACACAAATACATATGCACACACTACACATACATGCACACACTACACACATTTACCCACGCAAAGCGCTCTCTCTCTCTCACACACAAGCACAAAGCAAGCAAACAAGCACACAGATGAGGCACTACAAGCTCAAAATCCCTTTATTACCACTCGTTGTAGAGAGGGTGCAGAAGTGGACCACCAAGTGCTCCCCTCTCTGTATATAAACCCTTAAAGCCTTGTCCCACACCCAATGAAAGGCCACTGCAATCTGTAAGCAACCCTGTTCCCATATGGGCCAGCCTGCCATGGGCCTCGTTTGCCTTTGTCCTGTGGCTCTCTGAGGGCCAAGCCCTGCACGCCCCAGCCTAGCTCCAGGCATTTATTAAATATGCACCTTCCAGTCGCTGTGAAGAAAGATCCCAACCAGCTAATCTCATCACAGACTGGGGACCCTCCACATATGTAAATCTACATCTGTTCCCCTTCAAAGAGAGAGATTCTCCAGGATTATCCCGCACACAGACCCAGACGCATACACATACACACATGGAAATGTGCTCATACACAAACACACATAAGTACTCTTTCTCCCACATGGCCGCTGCCAATCAAGAAGTACGCCCTCTGCCACATGTACTAGTCTGCCATCCACAGACTCCAAACGTACCCTCCTTTATCAATTAGCTTTATGACAAGCAATGGCCAAGAAATTGCGCTTTGTGTCATTGCTTTGTGTTTTCCTTGGTGGGAAGTGACAAGGCAAAGCCTTACAAAACCTACCCCTCGCCTAAAGGCTACGGCTGGCATTTGGGTGTTGGGGCTGGGCCAGGGCCCATAAAGAGTAACGCCAGCGGTCCAGGAAGTTGGCACCATACCGAGAGGAACATCCTATAGCGCCTTGGGATGTCATTATACATCCCTGCAACACAGGATTAGCTTGCTCCCTGACTGGGAGCTGCCATTTGACAGTCCATAGGACAGACAGCTTCATCAAACATCACTGTCTGATTGACAGATGACAGGAGAAATGGATAAATATAAGGTTCTACTACAAACTGCATTCATATGCAAATTTTTAACACCATTCAGCTACTGTAATAATGCAGTAGGCAAGGTAATTGAGTTGATATTTGAAAATCCCAAGGACAGAGACCAACAATTTATAAATCTAATGTGTTTGTGTATGCTGCATATGTGACTACATGAAACAAGTCATTTTAGTACTTTAGTACAAGCAAAACGTAATAAATAAATAAACACACTTAATTGCAACCATACACAAAATCATTTCTGTTTTACATATGTTGTACACATATGTTCTATTCCATCACAAGAACAATAATTTCTTGAAATACTGACCACTTCATGAGATGAGCACAGCACACAAAAGTGTAAGTGTATAAAGAGTGTTAGTGTAAGATAGGGATTGAGAGATTATTGGATCTTATACTTAGACTTATATCAGTTTTCTAGTTATCAGAATCTGTACACATCTGATCTGATGGCTGATTAAATTTAAAACATACTCCTTTGGCTCTGATGCTGTCGCCACCGCAATATTTGGTTTGGTTATACATAAGTACATGGCCAGTCAACACTATTTGTGACAGAGATGTGGGGAAAAAGAATACAGAGAGATTTTTTGCTGAGACAATTGGTTGAGCCCTACTACAATCCAAGAAACACTGCTAATACATCAAAGTTTAACCCAAAACACTGGTCCAGCAATAGACTGCAGAGGGTAGCTATCCACTGTATTATGTGTAAAACTGCACATTTTTCTTTGACTTTGTCATGGTTCTGCAAAGGGGTCAAGTGGAATAGACAAGAGATGACATCCCTAATTCAACATATACTGGTTGTAAAAAAAAAAAAAAAAAATCAATCAATCTTTAGTGATCGCTTAACCCTTGGTGAAATACTTACTCATCACGTCAGCATAGCACCTATTACACATGCTTGCAGTAACTGTAGTATTGACATAAGGTGCATAGACATGAATATTACTTGTGACAGACGAATGTCAGCTTACTTTACTGTCGTATCACTGTCTGGATGTGGACTTCAGGTTATCATAATGTGGTTTCATGAAATGCAGGCGGCACAGTAGGACTTAAAATGTCACCACTGACCAGCACTACAGTGTATACTGCTTTACCAAAATCAATCAGGTATATGTTAAACTTAATTCACCTTGAGATGGAACAGCATGTTCACATGAGCTGGTAATGTATAATTAGATTTTTTTTAAAAGAGGCTCAAACACAAAGAAAGACCATCTGACACAACATAACAGCTACACAGAGAATGGTTGTTAAGACGTGTTCGATATATCCGATTTGCATGTTTAATTAAGCTATCAGCTCAGTACAACAGAGACCCAAAACCTAAAGCCGCAGAGTCAACAGCCCCTGTAATAACACCTCCCTCCGGTCAGAAGGGCTGAGGAGAAGTGCAGGGAGGAGAAGGAGGAGGAGGAGAGGAGGGAGGCAAAGAGGGGAGGTGGTAGTGATGGTGGGGGGGTGCAGTCAGTCACTAATACACTGAAAGGGAAAGCGCAAAGCTTTTCATTAACACCCTGTGAAAGGCACATTCACACTCCAGCCCACTAATTAAGTCAGGCCTCACTCACTAGGGAGCAGGAGTAAAGAGGAGAGAGGGGAGAGAAAGACTAGCAGAGTTGGGAGAAGGAGAGCAAAAAAAATGAGGAGACTTGGAAAACCGAAGAGAGGAATGTGGTAAAAAGTGAAGTGGAAAGATGGTAGGGAGAAACCGACACACACACACACGCACACATACATGAACAGTGCAAGAACGAAAAGGAGGAGGGAGGTGCAGAGATAATATCGCTGCCTCTAATCAGGTTGATTTTAAAGTCACTCGTTGCCAGTCCACTGCAAGCCTCATTAACTCGCCCCTGGCTGGCATCATTGTTCAGGCAGCGTTTGAAATCCACCAAAGGAATGGAGATTTGCTTTAATCCGGGCCCATCAAAGGTAACACTGATGCTGCAGTGACGCTGTGCCTCTGGATTAGGCCAAGCTCGAGGGGAGAGAGAGAGAGAGAAGTGGAACAAGAGAGAGAGAGACCCATCCTCAAAATTTAACCATTTCGAATTCAGTAGGTGACAGGTCTCAAGAGCCTCACCGGCACTGAAGATGACACTTTCAGGCTGCATTTGAATAATCTGGATGGTCTAGGTTACATAATTATGCCATGACAATTTGGGCACATATGTCAGAGTACAGCCTGGCAGCCAGCATGTCAGTGTGGGGAAGCTTACAAGGGTAGGGATAAGCGCCACACTGTCCCTGCATTTACTCTCCACCACTGTGCTCTGCTAGGTGCTGATTTGGGAAAATTTGCAATTCAAAACAACTTTTTGAAAAGAATATTTTTTCCTCTCATGAATACAGAATTTGGGAGGCAGGGTTTAAATTGCACATAGCAACAATAGGAGACCATTTTGTGTTTAGCCTACCCCTGGCTGTGTCAAAAAGATGAGGACTAAAGACTGGCTGCATATCTGGGAAATGACAATATCATGGTGCTGTACTTTTCCTCGTGTTCAGTGTTTGATTTGTCAACCAGGAAGCCCAGTTCGAGCCAACAGGAAGTTCTACATGTTCCAAAAGGACAGTCCATCTGGATTACTACAAACTGAGATGATAAGGTTGTGGGGGAAAAATACCAGTGCTAGAGGGGAAAACACCACCGATGAGCTTTAGCCCCATACAGAGTGAATGATGATGCTTGACAGCTATGATAAAAGGCATGCTGAAATACATACTTTTATCACTTTCTAACTGTATCTTGAAAACATGTTTGCTGAAAGAGCCTCTTCTTACAGAGAGAGCAATCTCCTGTCTAGGAGACCTCTGAGCCCTGGGTTTAAAACATCTCATCTTTATTCATGAGAAAAGGCACTACAGTGGAAATTCAACTTCACTTTCAAGAATACCAAAGAAAAGAGCATCTGTCCTGTGAGGCTGCATTCTTGAATTCCTACATTTGAAGCAAGTGCTAAAAGGACAAGTCTACCTGTTCATTCTCAGAACGCCAGTTCTTCACACGATGTTTAGACACAGGACGGTGGATGAGGGGGTATAAGTAGGAGTGGCAAAGAGGCAAGAGATTGTGGGCATGAGGGCCCTAGGCTCATGGGGGAGCCAGGTTAAGCCAGTTAAAGGCATTAGACCTCCAGGCTGATGAAAAGGGGTCCTCCCAGATCAAATTGAAGTAAATCTAGCCTAAATCCACCCTACAAAAGGAGTTTAGACTTTGCCATTGTGTAGGCCAGAGTAAACAGGGGGTCCTTGGGTAAGCCTCCCTTCACAGGGGACAAAGGCAGAGAGTTGAGGAACTGATCTTACCCCAGTAGGCCAATGTTAGCACACAGATCACAGGGTTAGACACACTCAAACCTATCAGCTGCTACACAGGCCTCTACGGTCACAACACTCTCCTAAGCCTTAAACAAGCTATAAGTTCTCCACTGGCGCTGACACTCCAGCATGCCTCCCGTGACTGCTCACATTTTGCCCTGAAGACAGGAGTGAAGATAACTTTGTGTTCAGCTGCTGGCTCTTGAACATACATCTCAAAGGGCAGTTTCCTCACCCTCCTGGCTGTTTCACACATGCTGGCATTTTTCTTTCAAAACCTAAAAGGATTGTTATTGCATTGTGTCTCCACGACAACTGACGAATCAAACCTCCATCATCCTTTTCGTCGAAGCATGAGGCGATTTTCCCAGATGGCTGCTGGGCTTTGAAAGCAGGATCACAGTGGCAGAGAAAAAAAGCTCCTCATTCACTTAAAAACTTTCCAGAAAGGCAAGCACAATCATCCTGTTAATGGTTCTAATTGAGGCATCATCATACCCGTCACACTCCAGCTGAACTTAGCACAATAAATATGTGTTCAATTAGGACCCATCAAAAGCTCCTAGCCACTGCTGCTGGAAAAACAAAGAGGGCCTCTGGCCCATGGGCCTCATTCAATTCACCTGGCAATCATATTATGATGCTCTCATTTTTGACCTGCTTCAAATTATCTCTGGGAAAAAAAAAACCCTTCTCCTTTCCATTTCTGCCAAGACAATTGTTCTTCCTCTCCGAAGTCAAAAACTTTGGCAGATTATAGCCTCTTTGTGCTTGAAAGGTACTAAAGTAAGTGTCAGCTACTATTACAGTCAAGGTCTACACAAACATGCACATGCACACAAGCGTGCACACACATGCACACACACATATAAACCCACAGACACAGAGGTTACAGGCCCGGCAAGTGTTTGAGCCTGCAAAAAAATACGACATTGCTTCAGTAATTATCAGGCAACGAAACCATAACAGTGTTCACACAAGAGAAGAATGCAAAAACAAAGGAGCCATTCAGCAGCAGTAACACCCAAGGTGTTTTCATAGTGACGGCCATCTTGTCAGCTGACACAAGCAGCTGAAAGAAATGAAAGATAACCACCGCAGGCAACCAGGTGCTTCTTCCATTTCCCAGGAGTCTGTTCACAGCACATTGGGACTGGCTGTGTGTGTGAGCATGCATGTGTTTACTTGAAGCTAAGACAAATGAACAAAGTGAGATGACTGTCCTGAATACACAACTTTTGGTGATGGTGTGGGTCTGAAATACAAACATGTTGGTCTGTTTTAATTAACAAAAATGTATTGTGTGCGTGTATGCATGAGTATTTTCATGCTGGTTTGCATGTAAATGCGCAACATAAAACTCCTTTAAAGTAAAACAACAACAACTCTGAAGTCACCTGTTAGCTCGTCACTCAAGTGAGGCAGCGGAGGCACCATAAAGGAACAGAAGCATGTCAATTCTAAAATGTGGTTTGTGGCTACGTGGGTTGCATTCATCTAAACAAAACAAGCGTCAGTTGTCTTTCACTTGACCTTGATTTTTCTGAAAAAGTGAATGCCCTAATATGAATACTGGTACATACTGTACAGAAAGTGTACCTGTTTCTTAGTGTCAATTGTGGTTGAGGGAATGTTATCTTTTTCTTTGCTGGTCAATTATACAGTATATCAACTATACTGTAATAATAAAGAACTGTTTTTCAGATTCCTTTGAGCTCACAACTATTTAAAAGAACACAACTAGTTTTTTCTAAACATTTTAATGTGAAGAATGAAGCCAAAGTGCAGTGGCTCAGCAAACAGGCTTTAAAAAGCTGCATGTTTTTCAAGAGTTTTACCACATGGCTGCATGTCAGCGAGTGTGCAGGCTCCAAATGAGCAGGAGGAGGGTAAAGGGGCCGTCACAAGCCAGGCTATAGGAGATGATAAATAATCCAGCTGAAGTCAGCCATAAGGAGAGTCTGCCTGTCAGTCCCCTTACCCTAGAACAGCCTGGGGTTATCATGACGTGCCAGCACATTTGGTGTGAGCGTTTGACTGCTTCACCTCCTAATCGTGCCTCCTCCGGGCAGCGCTCTCCTGGGAGACCTCCCAACCTCTCCTCTTCCTGCTCCCCCTCATTCGGCAGACTCTCTGCTGTTACACTCAACAGTCACATAACTGTGGATGGAGGGAGCTTGCCAAGTAGGAGGCTTGTTTCCAAAAGTAGATGTGTAGATTCTTACTGTGTTTGCATGTTTACACACATGCTATGACACTTATTGTGGGTAATTTCAATCTTGGTGTTGCATTTTAGTTTTTGCCATCCTGAAAAATGATGTGTTTTGTCACAAATTGTGTCACTAGCCAACTGATATAGTAGCTCTGTTCTAAGCAAGTCCTTGCAGAAAATAAAAGAAATTCTTTCAGCACAGTAAAACCCACAATTTAATGTCTCCTGCCTGTATGTGAGATTTCAATGATAAAACATGCACATACACTCCTGAACCTTATCTTAAGACCAGGGGAAAAATTACAAATATTCACATTTTGCGCTGGTGGATCATGACCAGGTTGTAAGTAGAGCTTCAAAATGCAAAAATGAGACACAGGAGCAAGAGACAAAAAATAGAGAGTAGGCAATTCATTGAAAACTGCATTTAAAACAAACAGACTGTTCATCAGCTGATCAAAAGTTTAAGACCATAGCCCAAAAAAACAAAAAACAGAACTAAAAGTGTCAAAAAAAAGGACTCGGTAGTGAGTAGCCCCACCGTTCTTGTTGATCACTTCAAAAATTCTTTTAGGCATGCTTGATGCGAGTGTTTCCAGGAGGCTGGTGGGAACGTTGCTCCATTTGGTGAAGATGGCTTCACGAAGGGCATCCACTGTCTGGAACTGATGTCCATTTTTGTAAACTTCCCTTGCCATCCATCCCCAATGGGATTTAGATCAGGAGAACATGCAGGATGGTCGAAAAGAGCAACGTTATTCTCCTGGAAGAAGTCCTTCGTCAGGCGGGCGTTGTGAACTGCAGCATTGTCCTGTTGAAAGACCCAGTCATTACCCCACAGACGTTGGCCCTCAGTCAAGAGGGATGCCCGCTGCAACATCTCCACATAGCCAGCCGCCGTTTGACGTCCCTGCACAACCTGCAGCGCCATTGTTCCACTGAAGGAAAAAGCACCCCAGATCATGATAGAGCCTCCTCCACTGTGCCCGTAGAAAACATCTCCTGTGGGGTCTCCTTGTCATGCCAGTAACGTTGGAAACCATCAGGACCATCCAGGTAAAAAATTTTCTCATCAGAGAATAAAACTTTCTTCCACCTTTCAGTGTCCCATGTTTGGTGCACCCTTTGCAAAGTCCAAACAGGCTTGTTTGTGGCGTGGGAGGAGACGTGGTCTTTGAAGACGTTTTTTGTTCTTAAAGCCCATCTTTTGCAGATGCCGTCTGATGGGTATTGGGCTGCAGTCAGCATCAGTAAGGGCCTTAATTTTGGTTGAGGATCAGCCTGTGTCTTCACGGACAGCCCGTCAGATCCTCCATCTCAGTGCAGGTGAAATTTTTTGGGGTCTACCACTTGACTTTTTTGTCCCATAACCCTTAGGATCTTTTAAGAAATTTAAAATGACTGTCTTACTGCGTCAAACCTTGGCAGCGATGGCGCATTACGAGAGGCCTTGCTTGTGCAGCTCAATAATCCTGCCACGTTCAAAGACAGTAAGACTTTTTGCCTTTGCCATCAGGAGGTCATGACAGTGTGAATGCCTGACAGAAAATGACATGAAAGCCAGATTTTTGCACAGATTCTGCCTTTTAAAGGCTGTGGTCTTAAACTTTTGATCAGCTGATGAACAGCCTGTTTGTTTTAAATGCAGTTTTCAATAAATTGCCTACTCTCTATTTTTTGTCTCTTGCTCCTGTTTGTTCTTTTTGCATTTTGAAGCTCTACTTACAACCTGGTCATGATCCACCAGCGCGAAATGTGAATATTTGTAATTTTTCCCCTGGTCTTAAGATTTTGTTCAGGAGTGTATTTTAAACAAATATGATGTTTTGGATACCATTAGGTAACTGACAATTAGAGCATTTAAACCATGTTCATGTGAGTGTTCTCTAAAGACAATCTGTTAAATGTGAATGTCCTGTTTACATCCACCTTAAAGTGGAAATTACGAGTGGAAACTGTCCAATAAGAGCTTAAACATCCTTTGGTAAGACAGAATGCAGCCGTGTATCAGCACCAGTTATCAATTGTAGCTGTGTAACCACCAGTGCTGGAGTGCAAAGGTACCAAGAACATCACCAGGCATGGCACCTATTTTTCAGGATCTAACACTTGATCTGTCACTTTTTTCTTGTAAACCTGGAAAATTAGTTGGAAATCACTTAAGAAGATGATAGGTTAGGAAAATGGATAGTGAGGTGATTATTATGATGATTAGAATCTTGAACGAGTTGAGTCTATGCCTACAGGCACTATCAGTTATTATCAGGGTTAAAATAGTTTTGTCTGATTCTTATTAAAATACCTGCAGATTAGATAGTAAGCATTTGTGCTGAGCACATACAAATCTCAGCGCTGTGAAAATAATGTATATAGCTCAAATACAAAATTAAAATAGCCTGCCTCATATTGTGTAGGTTCCCTTTGCCCTGTCAAAACAACTCCACAAGACCTCTGAAGGATCCTCAAACAATTACTGAACAACTTTTGTAATGTGTCAGGTAACGTTATCCTGCAGAACGAGGCCACTGCCATCAGGGAATACTGTTGAGACAAAGGGGTGTGCGTGGTCTGATACAATGTTTAGGTAGGTGCTACATGTCCAAATAACATTCATATGAAGGCCGGGACCCGAGGTTTCCCAGCAGAACATTACCCAGAGCATCACACTGTCTCCGTTGGCCTTCCATTTTCCCCATAGTGCATTATGCTGCCATCTCTTCCCCAGGTAAATAATGCATACACACCTGGTCACCCACATGAAGTAGAAGAAAATATGATTCATCAGACTAGGACACCTTCTTTCATGCAGTCAGCATGGGCACTTGGACTGGTCTGCAGCTACAAAGCCCTATGCGCAGCGAGCTTACATTCTGTCTTCTGACACGTTTCGATCATAGCCTGTAATAAGGTTTTCAGCAATTTGTACTACAGTAGCTCTGACCACGCAGGCCAGTCTTTGCTCCCTGTGAGCATCATTGAGTCTTGGGCCGTCATGAACTGTCTTTGACTCACTGGTTGTCCTTCCTTGGACCATCGTTGGTGGTGTCATCTAGCCATCACAATTTGGTCCCTTTTATATTGGCTCAGATCCTTATGCTTGCCCATTTTTACTGCTTCTAAAACACCATCGTCAAAAACTGACTGTTCACTTGCTGCCTGATATAGCCAACCCTTGACAGCAGCCATTGAAACAGGATTGTCAATGTTCTTCACTTCACCTGCTAGTAGTTTTAATGTTGGGGGTCATTGGTGGATATACTTGTACTCTAGTCTCTACCATCATGCTGAATGTAGCATTATATATTAAATGTTGTTTTATTTATGAATAAAGCTTGTTTTCCCAGATCTCACTTTTCTAGTGTCAAAGAAGTATTTTCTGCAATATAATAAAACATAGTTTCTGTATTAGATGTTACATGTAAAATAAAAATGCACAAATAGAGAAAGTTTCATTTATATAACATGCACTGTAAGATATTTACTTTTACACACATACATTGTAAAAACTGCTAAAGACAGCAACAGTTAAGACTACATTCAATATCAGGTAGGCTTGTATGAGAGGATTCAAGCACTCTGAATACCATTCCCAGCTCTACTTATTGTGACAGTGTCACTCCTATTTTCTTTCCCCATGTAAGCATCTATTTCCGTGGCAAAGACAGGCTGTTTGTATGTGTCCTCTGTGGCTTGTTGTTCTGTGCATTTCTGAACCCACCCATTTATTTTGGTTTGTCTTAAACTATATTTATCTTTTCTCTCTGACAAGTGGGACTTGAAAAAGAACACAGTGTAAAGAGCAAAGCCCGAACAGCTCTCCGTCTCTGGCTATCTTTCTGAGTAGAGAATTACTGTGAACCTGCAAAGCAATTCAGTAAGCCACCACTTTGATTATTCATACTGTACTTTAACAGGCATATAATTCTAGTTTGTAAAAGGGATTGCTGGTCAGTTTGTTGACAAAGACATGGAGTTAATATGTTGTCTAATTTTTAACAAAGCATAATTGCACAACAGCACTGGGAACCAAGACAATGCAAAGTAGATAGTGCATATTGTTGGAAACCTCTATTCACACATAACTGAAACCATCATGATGTTTTGATCTGGACACCACATGTTACACAGTGAGCAGCCAGGTAACACTAGCTTTCATCACATAACTACAAACTTTACACTCTGTTCTCACATTTTGTTCCACTCAATTTTATCAGAGTTCTCCTGTCAGTTGTCAGCTTACTGGCCCTACCTGCTCTCTCCACGACTGTGCTGTAATGTGATTGCAGACCATTTTACAGACTCAATCAGATTTTGTTGGGGGCACATGCCACTCTGTTGGTCTTGGAACAGTCATACGTTGATCCTAGGCTGGGCTTGCTTGGACTCTTGTTGCTCTTTAAAGAAGCATGCTGACTAAAAGAAAACAGACACTCGTGTCCACCCACACAAACTTCTCTCTTATGCTAAAAAATTTGACAGCTCTACTCCAAAGAGCACTGCACAGACTGAGCGAATAAGCCACGGCTAGAACTTGGAGGCTTAAATGATGCAAGAGGGTGGGCAGCTACTCAGGAGGATGAATCAGAATTTCTCAGTGCATGGGTATACACTCTAAATATGAATTATTAAGTGGCTATCATACCCCCATAGTATGAAAATAAATCCAGGGGTGGATGGAATGAGAAGGGGCTGAGGTAGTGGACCTGAATACTGATGTGGAAAGAGATCCCAAAGGAGGTACAGGTACTAAAAGGCCGCCTCGAAGCTTCCTTGGATCTCCCGCTGCAAGTGCCTGATCATGCCTTTTAACCTTTGACATGGCGAACGACAACACAGAATGTGACAGTCAATGCTCTGATATCTAACTGGACAGTTTGAGTTTACCCTTTAGGATCTACTAAAGCAAGTCGATAGATAAATCAAAATATCCAAAGAGAAGAACCTATTTAAAGAATAATGCACTCATCCAACTACTGCAGAGCTAACTTAACGAGAAGGATTATGAAACTAAATAGATACTGATGTTAAGAGGACAGGAAAAACCAGGTATATATAAAAAACATTAGGATTGGTGCTATGAATAACTGGGACAAACTTCACGCCAATTTAGGTGGTTAGCAGAGATAAATGGTAAACAGACAATTTAGACAACAATTTAGAGAACCATAAAATAATTATAATCATCATTTTGTG
>OMNN01097945.1:23901-37726 GCA_900302755.1 Chromis chromis
AAATGTGTAAATTTACTGGACTTATACATTTCCAGTATAAAAAGTAGGGATTTTATAATACAGTTAGACAGATTATTCATCACCTACAGTATATTGCCTCGTTCAAAAACATTTTTGATATTTGAGTCAGTTGAAACATCTTGTGCGGTGTAACTGTCAAACACTATTAACTAAGCAAGGTGCATGTAAAATTTAGCATCTCAGGGAGGAGGACAAAAGAAACTAGGGATGACAGTGACATTACAGTGAGCTGATTCAGGCTGTGGTTGCAGCCTGTGAGAGACGGGAGGCTTGAGAATATGGAGGTAAATGTAATTGAGTCTTTCACCACAAGATGGGGTCTGTCTAAGAGGTCTCATCCTCTCTACTCAGGCTCCTGTGGCTCTGGGACACTGCCCTGGGACTGTCACAAACCAGAATTACATAGCAACACAGTTTGTGCCTGTGATGTTCACATCACACTCTTTAAATAAACCCATCCCCACATAGAGCTAAACTGGTCTTGTTACACATCCACCATATTTTGGGAAAATGGCTGTCAAGTGTTAAAAATAGGTCAGTCCAAATTTTTGCTCCCAATCTGCTCTCCAATTAACTGCATGTGCATTTAGCATGGTGAGCATATACACAAAGAACAACCAGTGTTTCAGTGTAAAACAGTTGCTTCACTTGCAAGTAGATCAGCAAAGGTATATGTATGCAAGTATGAAGGTATGAGGACGCTTGACAAAAGATGGCTTTCAAGAGAAAATAAAGACTACACACAAATGATGATATATTTCTGTTATTTTTATATGTTTGGATTCAAAAGAACTGGATTCTTTTGTAGGAAGAACATGATGATCAGATCTTGTCTTGCAATACTACAAAGGCCAATTGCAATGGAAAAACATCTGGAAAACTGTTGCCCAACAAAGGGCTGTTCAAATAAACTGAGATTTAAGAGGCTGCAATAATTTTATAGACATAAAACTGTTTGTTATAGTGAAGAGATGAAAAGCAGAGCACAGGAGAAAAATGTATTTCATGGTGCCGGGTCACACCATATCTAAGGTGTAACATCTTAACACATCACAACTGATCGGCTGGCTTTAAATCCCTAAACCCTGCACGGTTCCCCCATAGAAAGATATACTAGATTGACACTTTGGGAACGAAGCCAAACCACAACCATGTGTGTAGCAGCATCCAGCCAGTCAGTGCCGAGCTCAGACCATCATATGGTTTTAGCTGATGCAAAAGTATGTGGAATATCAAAATTACTTACTAGGCTGTCTTTTCTTTTTTCTGACTCTGATGATGTTAAATCTCTGAAGTAAATCCACCTGTGGATCTTTATTGAAGACACAGTTAGGAAAACTGTTTTTGACTTCACATGATGTCCCAGGCTTTCTGTGAAGAGCACATTGTTACAGTGAGCTTGTAAATTCTGAGTTGAAGTAAAAGAAATATTATCAGCCACACTGACATCATGAGTCTCAGCATCAATACAATGTTGTTACTAAGAGCAAATATGAGGCTAAAGTAAGGCACTATATCGATAATGCAAAACTATTTGTCTCTAAATACGTCAACAAAAAGTAACAAAGCAAAAGAGGGCATCGCAGAATCTGAGAATTGCTTTTCTCTCAGTGTTTGCCCTGTTATACTGTGTCTATTATTTAGTTAAATTGAAGAAAAAACAAAGCCAGTAAGCCGACAATAGATGTTGTAGATAAACGCGGAAAAAAGAGAGAGAACAAGAGAGACCAGTTGTTGCTTGTCTGACCGTTCTTCGGCCCAATAATTCACTCTTTATGTTGTGATGTCTCAAAATGGGATTTTACAGTCACTGCTTTTATTTCCACATAAAACAGAGTCTTATATAAGCCTGTTAAGAGACTATCCAACGGTATCTTGCAAGCTTGGTCCCAAAGCACCCAAACTACACAACAAAGTATAAAGCCTGCACTGGTGCCAGAGTCTGACCGTCTGCTTTCACTATCACAGCCGGCTGTTTGTTCTTCTCTTCTCTCTATCTCTCTGCTTCCACACCTCCTCACCACACTAACCACCGAGAGGAGAATAAAGAAGGGAGCAGGCCAAGATGAGGAGAGAGGGTTTTCTCCAATTCACCTTTTATCTCACATACAGTATGTGGCAAAGCCAAGTGCAGGGAGGGGAATGGAGCAATAAAGTGGAAAGGAAAATTAGAGATGAGAGCTGAGGGAGAGATGCAGGGAAAGAAAAAAAGAGCATCTGAGGATAAGAAAAAGAGTGGGGCCATATTTCTTTTCTTCAGCATGGATCCCATGTTCTCTGATCTGAAGAGGAAATGTTAAAAAGTTATCCCACAGAGATACAGAGAGCATGGATATGGCCTTTAATTTCTACTTTGCTGACTTCCAGCTTCAGAAGGACTGCCTGAATTACCCACCAATAGATGCTTTGTAAATTAACAGAATTCCTTGCTTTCTTGATTCTACAACACACACACAATCCAATTAGAATTTTTATTATTGCACTAAATACATCTAAAACATACAGCCTAATCTAATTTAGCATAGGAAGCTAATATCATCAGTTTACCTCTGCCTCGCAAATTATGCTAATATAAGCTATCAGTAGACAACACAAATGAAGCTATAGCTGTTTCTGGGCAAAAACTTCCAGATACTCATCCACTCTGTCCACAGAAACCCTCAGGTTAATTCACGAGGCTGCATGAAGTGTGGTTTGTTTGCCGCGGCGTGTTTTAGCTGCTGTCAATCACTAGCTACCCTTGTCATACTGGCAAAACACAGCTGTTGGACTACAGGAGAACCTGGTGTAGCAGCTAGCTGGCAGAGACACCACAATAAACCCACTCAGGAGAGTCCCACAATCACATCAGAGTAAGTGATAATACACTTTTGAGTGGGAGAGTTTTGAAGCCTGTCGATGCAAGTGCTACTGGCTGGACTGTTGAGTGCCATAAGGAGAGGCTGATTCCCTGCTGCTTCTGTATCACTTGACAGGTGAAGACAGGGGAGGGAGAGAACGTGGTTTGGGTCTCGCCAATGGTGCATCACTTTGGCAACCAATGAGAGTGACTGATGAGGGGCTTATTGACTCGTCTGGTGTGATGGGCACTCAGTGACTGACACCGCTTCATGCAGCATCCTTCAGTGCTCAACTAAATGGCCGAGCATGATCAAATCCTTTGCCGGCTAACCTCTTTACACCAAGATACTCCTGAGATTTCCCTCCAACCTGCTTTCTGCACTCACTTCCCTCTGGCAACAGCGAGCAAAGCATTATGGAGATCGATGCCATATATGCCATTTTCATCTCTCCTTGAAAGTGTGTCACAGGAGGGATTCCAAAAACAGTAATTCAAAGCCCGTCTACCTGTCCTGGCACAACCTTGACCAAGGACCTCACTTTGTGTGTGTCTCTCTTTGAGCAGAAATGTACCGTACATTGCTTTCCAGTGTTAATTGAAGAAAAGGGGGTTTGCTTTTGATTACAGTATGTTTGCGTTTTTTTTCTCCCTAAATACATTTTGACAGTAAAACAACAGTAATTTACAAACCTGTTGCAAAATTTAGAAAACATGAGGTCAGCTTAAATCAAATCTCATTCAGGAAACGTTTGCCAGTGCAATTACATGACTACATTCATATATGTGCTTCTGCAGGGCATTCTTTGTGGACAGCTTTGAAGAAATCTCATCTTCTGCTCTGAGGTAAAGTAATGTTGTGTTGAGGACAAACCTATAGAACAGCGAGGCTCTCTCTCTTCAGGCAGACTGTAAATTGAGATGAACCTGCTTGAGATGAACTCCTAATCAGCCGCTAGACACAGACAATCTCTCTGATGACTGGTGAAGGGTATTCATTGGAGAGGAGTTTAACATCATTGCGTCTGATTGACTGGGCTCTCAACCACTGTGGGTTAAGGGGGCTCCTGGGGTTAGCCTGGTCAGACAGAACAAGAAGGGGCAAGAGAGAGAGACAGAGAAGTAGAAAAGGAGAGAGGGGGCCCTTCAGTAAATAGGCAGTCCACAGAGAGCTGTGCAGCAGTCTAATGGAGCCTCTCACGGCCAGTCTGTCAGTCAGTCAGGTGAAACAAGGTCTAACGGGGTCCTAATGAAGACAGCTTCACACCAAGTTGTCTTGAAACTGCCCAGTTAAAAAGCAGACACGCTTATTATCCATCTTCCATACTGAAGAATATTACCCACTCAAAGTCACTAACAAGAACAAAGGAAGATCTAACTTTAAGTCCGAGGCACAACAGATTTTGTTCGTTCTCTCTGGAACGAACAAAGTTAAGAAACAGCAGAATACAGTTGCCATGCACCACTGTAACACAGATGTCTGCTGGCTGGATGCTGAAGATACTTACATCTTTACCGATACATACAGTGCAGAGTAATACACATACGGTGCCTAATAAGCAATGTCCCAGGCTTGTTATGCTGCGTTTCAGCACTCATGAAAGGCCACATAACCAAATCAAAAATAAATGGATTTTTCTGTCAACCGACACCCCTAATATAAGAGTTTTAATCATTTATTTTGTTTGGATTTTTCTGTTCCGTTTCTGTAATGTATGGTGGGCTGCACCAAGCTATAAGAAGATATTAAATATATAAATTACTGCAGTTTGCAAATGTTTCCCCAGTGTTATTAATAATACACAACCATGACATTGCTTAACTGAGTCATTAAATATGCATATGCACATTGGGATACAGAGTTTTCGCAGATTTATGAAATATTTCCTACTAAATGCTCCTGGAAAAAGACTGCAACAGGCCAAGGGGGAATTTGGAAGATAATTGAAAGACAAAACTGGAGGTAGACAAAACAAAATTATACTACTTTTGTATTCAAAAGCAATGCATCATTTATTACTCAGGCCATCCACAATAAAAACCACTTTTAATACCCAACTGGGAACATTTGGTCAAGTACACAAGTTTCAACATTCTCCTTCTCAACCCACTATTGTAACACTACTAAGTTTTCCTAAAGGCAGCACACAGAAACCGCTAACACTTCAGGGTTTTGTGGTGTGAATACAGACAGACACAGGTCCTTCATGGTGTTCCCCTGATGCTGTCTGAAGCCCATTGTACAAGTGCAGAAATCTGAAATGCTTTTAGGTTGGTACAGAAACTGTAGATAAGCTAGAAAGTCAATCATCACCCTACTGTCCATCCCAGCCCAGTAGCATTGCCTCAGGACACAGCCTCTGGGTGGCCCCTAACCAGGCCTTGGCCTGCTGTCTCTATGGTAAGTGCTCTGTCACGAGGCTGCCAGGGGCTGCAGCATATGCCACCAAATCCCTGGCGTATCCCCCATGGTAAACAGAGGCCCTGCTAATGGAGGCATGATTCTGTACTGTACTGTATGCATATCTGTCTGTGCCTCAGACTGACCTTCAGCTGGCCCACTCCTACTCTTCACCGGCAAATGGCTTCACGGCTGGATGACACTGCACTGACTCGCTACATGTGGGAAATAGGGAAAGACAGAGAAGAGGAGAGATGGGGGAGAGTGAAACAGAGGGAGAGAGAGAAAGAGAGAGAGAGACCTCTTTATCTCTCCTTGACCTCAGGGTTCAAAGGAAGACAACATTTGCTCTGCAAATCCAGAGCTCAACAACACAAGAGTGGACTGTTCATCAGATGTACAATCCATATAGCATTTGTGCACATGCAAACAGGTGTACACATTTACTGTGTATGTAGAATCCCACTCAAGTATATTAAAAAAAAGCACTCAAAACATGAATCCAAGAAATTTTTCCTGGCTGAGAATGGGCTGAATGTGCGTGACAGTAAGATCAGTCTGCATAGAGTAAAGACAGAGTCTGTGCTGCCTTATTCGATAGAAATCTTTGCCTTTTCTTGTGATTTCTGATGATTTGAGAAACAAATATGTCTTTTATCCTTAAGGAAATTAAACCTTAATTAACAAAACTAGTTAAAAAAAAACAACTCTTATCATTTTGGTCTTTTGGTGCAGGGGATTTTCCTTTGCCAAACCTCTTTGGGCGGTGACAAATATCTCTATGCAGGGAAAACTCTGCACACGAACATAGTACTGTATCTAGTACTCCCTTTGTGTACTGAAAAACTTTTTTTTCCCTCATGTCAAGATAAAAGACATTGACTGTATTGTAAAACTGAACAATTAAATGGTAATACTGGGGCTGGGATACTGCTGCAGAAGGAGCTGTAGAACAAACCTGTTTACATTGCCCCTAGTGTTATGATCATGTGCTATAATCAGTGCTGCTGTATTTTCATTGTTCAACATAAAAAAAACCAATCTTTACACATAATGAAAGGCCTCTAAGCCATCCACCTATGCATAAACAGTCTGGACGGACCGCTGCACCGACAATCCGATGAGTCTTGGCAGACAAGCCTTTCGATGTATTTATGCATGTTGACTTTGTTAAGTCTGCATGTCTGCTGTCAGTCAAGCATGCCACTGCCCACGCAGTAACTTATGTACCCAAACACAATCATAGAGCAAAATAGTTTTAATCGACGCTTTGTACTTCTTTTACTCACAATGGCAAGTGCCCCAGTGTGTATGCCATTCAGTGGACATCTAACATAATTACAGGGCTTTGTAGGTTTGTATAGGAGTATTGGGGCTAGATAAAGCCATCATTACTGTACACACACACTGTCGACACACAACCCCAGCGCTGGGTACAAAGCAATCACTACAACTGTATTATCTTTCCTGTACAAGTCTATAATTAGTTTTCCCCTTGTTACAAAGTGGGCATATGTTTCATGGAAGAATGAAAAGAAACAGATTACTTCAAACCTTAACCCTGTCCTATTTCTCCGAGATAGTTTTATAGCAGGCGAAGATAAGAGGAGAGCTACAGGGAGGAACTTTATAATGTGTCTCAGTATCAGGGAGTATGTGGGGAGTTCAGAGGCAGAGTGGAATGACGAGCCTGGGGCTTACGTCTTCAAATCACAGCTTTCCCAAGCACCGTCTCTGCTTTATAACTATGAAGATGCTAGAGGGACAGGAATTAGTTTTGACAATGTACATCCATAGATGCTCTTACAGTATGTGTGTGTGGGTTCTCTTTTCACACAGCCAAGAATAATGTAATATCAGTACCGACTTACAATGTCATCTCTTGTGGCGTCTGTCCAATATGGTGCAATTAGTTTACAATACACTTCCCCCCTCATCTCTGTGCAGTGTTTTAGGAGTGAAGGGGTTTATGCTGGCATCCATAAAACATAAAGGGGTCACATTAAATTGCAGGGGAGAGAGAAGATGAGACAAGACTAATTATCTTTATAGCCTGACAGCAATATTTTATTTAACTTCCGCACTGGGTCCTTTGCCATGTTGGCCAGTGGGCAGTGGACACGAGGAGACTGCTGTTTGCTGTGCAGCTGAGCAGGTATTTGTCACAACTATGAGGCTAAAATGACAGCAGTAACATACACATGTGATGTATTCATTCATTATATTCTCATGGATCAAGTACAACAGGCAACGGCACTAATTCCACACATTTATTTGTCACAATCTTATTTTCGCTGCCTGGTTTATGGCTAAGAAAATGTCAAAAGCCTGGGACAAGATGCCAGTCAGAGGGAAGATGAGGCCATAAGAGAAAGAAGACTGAAGGAGAAGAAAAAAAAAACTGAAAAATAAATTGAGTGAAAAACCCAAGAACAGAGAAGAGGCCAGGAGAGTGGTGCCATGGGAGCTAAGAGAGACTAGTGCCATGCTATTGAGCGCCTGGAAGAACACAGTCTCTGATTTCTTCCCTTTCTGCTTTTTTCCCTTTCAAAGAGCACTTGAAAGCTCTTCTGTGGTATCGAGCAGGTGGGAGTGTATGCTGAGGCGGACTGGGGCCGAGAGTGGGCAGGGCTGTGTAAAGCGGCTCCCTCTTTCTCTATCCAATGCACAGAAGTGGAGGACTCAGAGGTCCAAAGGCCCAGTGGCCCAGAGCTCCAGCCAAGCATCTCTGAGGAGCCTTCAGCCAGGCAAAGGGGGAAATTGGAGGCGCGAGGCTGGGCACCTAGAATGAAGGCTAACCACAAAAGCTGCCTAAAAAGTATCCACACTTGGAAAAGGGAGAGCAATGGTGATACATATTTCAAGAGATAGTACCTTGACACTTAGATTTTTGTTTTCACCCAAACTGCAAAACATTTGAAACTTTCAACCTCAAAACCTACTAAGAACCTGTATTTTCTCCTAGTGCTCAATCTGGAAAGTCTCTAACAACTCTAATCATGCAGTAAATATCTTTTTAATACAGTTAAACATATTAACAGTCACGTGAGACAACAGAATAGTGGATTTAAACAATATCAGTACCAAATATAATGATGACATTATTGCCAATATGTTTATCTGGAAATATAATATACAACATAGTAAGCCATTCCATGTTAATGAACTCCATAATTTGAGTGATTTTGACATTTATTCTTATGAAGACCTGGATAATAGTGCTTAATTCAAGTAGGCTACTGCAGAAGGCAGTATTGATACAATCCAGATTTTTTTTAAAGTTTGCACTTTAATATAATTGATCAAAACAGCAACCCGCCTTTGAACGCTTGGTCCCCAGGGAGTAACTTCAAACAGTATCAATAATAGAAATCGGCTCGGAGGAGCGGAGTCAATTCCCTATCAATAAAGTATTCAGCGGCAATCACCAGGAGATTAGGGGAGAGATGAGCCAAGTGCAAACCCACAGGACTGCCTAAATCTACTGCATAGTGAATGCTCCAGTAAACTAAGTAGCTTCAGATGATCAAACAGGAGGTATTCCAATCAAACACTGCATAGAGCTACAGTAGCAGAAACTGCTAATACAGTGTTAACCTTTGGGGAGCTGCTTTCAAGCTTTGACTGAAACGTGAACTGAAAAGTGGCACAATACAGTAGTTCAAGACGCAGTCTGCTCACACTGTATCTATTGCCATGCTAAAACTTGCCTTCAATAGTCTAAACAACCTCAGAAAATAGCAAAAAATATGGACATACAGTGAAGTATGTACAATATGCTGGTAAAGCAGTGACCCTCAGTAAAGAAGAGATTCTCAGTCAGTTAAAAACATCCATATCAAACTATTAACTTGTGCAGTTGACAAGTGAGGCATTTTTCTCAATCTTCTCGAAGCAAATGTTTTTCAGATGTACACAAGGAAAACACACATTAAATAAACAACCACATTCCTGGTGCCTGTTTGTAGCATTTAACTTTAGTTGTAGTGTATGACATTTTCTAGACCCAAAGAGGCCCCTAAATGACCAATGGGAAAATAATTATAAATTATTCAAACTCATGTCAAATTTAGGTTTATAATGTTTTTTTTCTTGGACCAATAGGTTTCACTGGCTGGAAATGACTTAACCAAGTCACACATAACAGCACAGCACTGTGTTACAGATTTCAATGACAAATTGTACATTTTTACATTTTTACTTAAAATGCAATGTCCAGAATTATTTATACCTCCTTTAAATTGTAAAAAATACAAGCTTCTATACCATTTTAAATGGTTATGGTCATTTCTACCACATTCTAGAGCATTCTATTACACTTTAAATTGAGAACAGCTGATGCAGTGGTTCACCAATCAGTTACTAGTCACAGCTAAAAGAGCTTAGTGAGCTTTCTGTTATGGTCCATCACAAAGGGAGAGTTGTGGATTGGGGCTGCTTACAATACAGGGAAAGGCTATAAAGCCATATCCAAGTGTTTTGCCAGTGGCCACAGTGCAAAGCATGGTAAAAAATGGTTTGAGATGCAAAGAAGAATCCAAAGATCACCACCAAGGCATTTCTGAGGAAAGCAGTTCTGGCACAAACATCTCAAGACAGACACTACAGTGGACTCTTCCTCCAAGGCAGGCACAAAAAGGTCACCTGCCTTGTGCAAAAGCTCGCCTGTACAAACAAGAATTCTGTGGTTGGAGGAGACAAAAAAAAGAGAAACAAAAAGTATTCAACCCCAAGAACATCATCCCCACAGTCAAAAATGGTGGTAAGTATGTTATGCTTTGGATTTGTTTTTCAGCCAATGTGCCAGACAATTTTCTCAAAGTAAACAGCATCATGAGAAAAGAGGACGAGATTAAGATTTGGCAGAAAACATCTGGCAGTCTGCAGAAAAACGAGTCCTTGACCTTCCAGCAAGACAATGGCCAAAATATACAGCCAGAATCCAGAGCAGAATCTCAGAATTTGTGGAAGAAACTAAAAACCAGAGTGAAAAGAAGGAATCCTTCCAAACTCAAAGATCTGAAAATTGTTAGGTAATAGAGGAGCAGAACAAAATTGCAATATGGACATCATAATTTTTTTAAACAACGAATGGTGAGCAGTTATAATATTCGATTGCTGTGGTGGCAAAACAAAGGATCTGCCAGTGATTACTGAGGAAAATTGAAACCATTAATGTATCATTGACATATCTAATGTCTTACCATTTTTTGTCACTTGCCATTTCCAGCCAATAGAAACCTATCGATCAAAATAAATAATGATTAGAAATCAATTTTTGCCATTTGGCATGAATAATTTGGGGCTTAACTGTAATTGGAATCATTTAAGTGTTTTTATGCTACAAAGCTGAAAAGTCTCCCTAATATATTAATTCATCTACCACAGAAATAAATGTCCTTCTTACATGTTAATCAGCCCCATGTGGGGTCACAACCACAATGCTGAGCAACTCTCTTTTTATTTTCTCCTTCACAAAAAGATATTTTACATGCAGAGGAACTGCAAGATAGTGAAATAATGCAAAAATCCAGAATTATATGGCATTTTATTATGCCGCTGATCTCTAATTTTATTGTCTTTTCAGAATAACTTCTTGTTAAACTGCTGTTTTGAACCAAAAAATAACTATTTTTAAGTTATCTCTGTGGGCCAGTACACCAGGATTTTCACAAAGAAATCCTCAATCTACATAAGAAACACTCCACTTTCTATGGCTGAAAAGTAGTGAGACAAAGAGGAAAGTGCTTGTTTTTCCTGCTGACACAAAGAAATAAGAGCACTAATCTTTAGCTCAGGCTTGTTAAACAATTATGGTTAGCCCTTATCAGATTGTCTGTGGTTGACTTTCACATACAAACAACATGCAAAAAGAAAAATACACATATATACACATTCACATGCACACAGTTAAGCATACATCCACTCCTCCACAGTATCAGTGCTTCACTGTATAGATCTATTGACAGAGCCATGCCATATCAATGACACCTTCAATCTTTACAGGCCCCTCTCCCCGAAAGCCTCTGTTGCGACACAATCATTACAAATTGATTGCAAAATAGCTAACAATCATGATTAAATCATTAAATTCTTGTCTACGCTTCAGAGAATGGGGAGAAAATTAACTTCCCACCAACCTCATTTTTTTCCGAACACGAAATAATGATTTTCTGCCAGTCTAATTACAAAGCCAACATCTGATCAAGCCCGCATCCAGAGGGGATTATCACATGCACTAGTATTAGACCTCATTACCAGCCTGAGTGCAGAATTATTACATCTTGTAATTGGATGGTGAGATTTATATACAGATCAGGCCGGTTTCTGTAAGATTGTAATTACAGGCTTCGTTGGTTAGCTACTTATCACTCAGCAGTGGAGTGCAGGAAATCGGCGCGTGGAAGAGCATTTCATTAACCCCTCACCCTGTTGGAAGGGGGAAACGCTGTACCTTCCATGTCTGTTTTAGGGACAACAGCATCATTCGCACATCAAGTAATTTATCACCCCCTCCTTTGGCCCGCACCTGATCAGAGAACCCTTCACTTTCATGAGCTCTTCACTGAACAATCATGGGGAATTTGTCTGAATAAACCATCCGTTTTTACTGTTGACTGAGCCCTATTTTCTAATTACCCATGATAAGCATGTAGACTCTGCCCTTAACAAAGGCTTCATAAAACACCTTGCTTCAGAATTAGCTGGTTCGGGTTAACAGGCTAAAAGCTCATTACACTGTAGCTGGAGAGGAGTGTGTATCTGTGTGTGCATGAAAGTGTTTGTGTATCCATGCCTTTGCCTTCGCCCATGCATACTGCTAAAAGATGCACAGGATCCTTCCCTTCTCAAGTGGGTAAAGGCTCTTCTAGCTGCCTTTAGCTCATGTAAATTATTAAACACACTTTCTCCCCCTTTTTTTCTTGAGGAGGCCCTTAATTAATGGAGCGGGACACTTGTTAAACACCTTACTTTCCATGGCACAAATCTGCCAAGTGTGATTAGACAGGGCCAGCATGCTCCAGTTCATCAGCAGCGCCAAAAGAAGTAAGATAGAAAGGCGTCTACAGCCATCATCATCTTTCCTCATCACAACTCGAGCACTGGCTGCTCTACTTACAAACAGGTCACTCACGATAAACCAAAGCAAATCTGCTCTGACAGTGTCAAGCTCTGACACCTTTTACACATGGTAATAAATTGAAAGCTGGACTCAGGCAAATCTTGAGCCAAATGAAATGAAAAATGACGGAGGCAGGAAGAACCAGAAATTGCGTGTTGTAACGTGAAACTGATGGAACACAACTCATTTGCTGTTTGCCACCCTGCAACTCAGCAAGAAACGCCTTGATCCACATGTCACGGTGACACTGGCGGGGAGGAAGAAAAAAGAAAGCATCAGCACCTCTTCACAGTTAACACCCATACAACTTACTTTGTGTCTGCATATCACAGAGCCCTCCCCTGTAACAATCAATACAGGCCTACATTTTATGAGACAAGGAGTTAACTTGTTCAATTATGCCACAGACAGCTCTATTCTTTTGTAACAAGTAATCTGGGTAGTGAAATCAATACTGACAGGCTCACGGCATGCTAGCTAATTTCATATTACCTCCAGCCAATGGCAGAGGAGCTCGTAATGGAGCTGTAGTTCCACTTCATTATAAGGAAGGAGGGGCGATCAATACTAGTGCAGACACACACACACACGCCCACGTTAACACACACATATACGCAGAAGAAAAAGGTCTGATTTTCCACACACAGACCAACACAAACATGTACGGGCAAAGAGGGCAACTCTGCTGCTTCAGAGCTCCCGAGGGGCTGCAGAGCTGTCTGATGCAGGGCAGATGGGGCGTGTGGAGGATGGGGGTCCGGGGTCGTAACCCCCCCAAAATAAATTACACTTGCAATCTGCAGCAAGCATGCACACACAGCCACAAGCGAAAATACACAACTCCCCTTTTTTTTCAAACTGTCAAACAATCATGAGGGAAATATCGCAGTTTATTCACTGATCTTCTATAAAGCACACACACAAACACACACATGCACACAATTAACACTTGACTTCTTCACAGCAAGGTCATAATCTGATTAAGAGGTTGTCTACTCAGAGGGAGAGGGGAAAAGAAGAAGGGAGGAAAAAAATAAGGGAGGATAACCTTCAGATGGCGGATCAAGTCTTTGACCTCTGTAGCTAATTACAAATTAAACTCCATATCTTCTTTTGTAAAAAAAAAAAAAAAAAAAAAAAAAAGAAAGAAGAAAAAGGAAAAAAATATATATCTCCATTCTTTTTTCCCATTATTGTTATCACTCTGTAGGATTAGCTGGGGACTAAGGGGATGATGTTGTCTAAGCCGATGTCAACTGTACAATTACTCGACTCATCCATCCCTTTCCAAGAAAAATAAGACACTGTAGATTAAGATAAGCCGTTTTGAGAAAGAAAGGAGATGTAAAGCCTTTGACAATTACTAAGCACACATGGCACAGGGTGACGATTGCTCTTGGTAAACAAACTAAATACTCATTAGACTTAACTCTGACATTCC
>OMNN01097945.1:37746-50183 GCA_900302755.1 Chromis chromis
CATAACTTCCTATTATGCAATTTGGATTTATTGCACTCATTAATAATCTTTACCAGGTTATGCTACAAACACCGTGACAGCAGCATCATTTAGCTTTAGTAAAGGGCCCTCGCAGAACAAACAGATACGTAAGAACACATCTCAACTGCGTTATGCCGCAACCAAATTAAATGCATTTTAATCTAAATATCCCTCAATATGCTTTATTGTTCTCCTTTAATTTCCTTGCCACAATTCCATATGGAGCTCCAGTTATCAAGCAGACAGGCTTTATGAGCCTGACAGAGTTGTGCAACACTGGGGCTCATCAGTCCTCAGCCATTAACAGGCTGGCAATGTCTCAGCAATAGGGGGCACAGGCCTATAACAAATGTCTGGCTTTTGGTGGGAATGCATTAAAGGCTCAGCTATTCACTGGAGATATCCAACATTTATTAACAATTAGGTGTATACAGCATCCATCACTCATGGCAATGAGACTTCGGATGTATAAACTTTTAATGTGTGGATCATTGTGTGGTTTCCCTTATTGAGACCAGAGGGAATTTTCCAGTTGTTGCCATTTACTTTATTATTGTGGGTTAAAGTTGTTTAAGTCACACATTTTATGCTAACTTGCACTGCTGCATAACCTCCCTTTTCAGCAAATTGGCTTTTCATTCCCTTTGTGTTCATTTTGTCACTGCAAATTGACTGTGCCTATTCAGATCTTTGTGCAGCTTTTGCAAAAGAACATTGACATTTACCTGCTGCTGCAGCAAAGCTGCAGAGTAGAATTCTTGGGATGTAAGCACAAAGTGTTTAAGCATAAAATCTATCTCAGTAGTGGTCAGCGGTTTTAAATTAAGTTATTTATGACTTAACATAAACTTATGATGTCTCTAATTATATCGTAGTGACCTTTATGAATCTGGTTGTATGTTTGGGCTCGTTTGTCATGCAGTGAAATTTTGGGAAAGACCAGACTCCTTGATTGTGTTGCACAATGAATTAGAACTTTAACATCGTAACCGACTTACACTTTTGCACAGTACTTTATGCTGACAATAAAAAGTTTAACATGTATCTTTAATTGATTTTAACTGGTCCTGTCAGTACTTCTAAGTTATTTTGTTGTTACTGCCTGATGTATTATTTTTTAAGATTTTTTTCTACAAACTTATAATAAAGTTTGAAAGTGGAAGTGTTTTTGTTAGTTCAGATATAATACATACAATGTAGGCAGTCACTGTAATATGAATGATTGTATCTACAGATAAGGAGAGCTGTCTCATCACATACACAGTGCATTTAGTCACATTCAGCTCCTTTTTACATTACAATAGGGAGCTTCATTGAGAGACAGAACTAAATCTAATGAATTTATTTAGAATTCACAAAAATGAGAGGAACAGAATAAAAAAGACTGCACCCTAATGTGAGCTCTTGGTTTGGGCTACCTGACATCATCTCTGATTCAAGAGATAAGGCCAGGAGAATCAAATTAACACAGTTCAGACTCTCTTTTGTCCAGTCTGTCCAAAGTCAAATTTCTCTAAATATGCATAACCAAGGCAGACATACAAGTACTGCAGGGTGTTTTTGTTGTTCATTGTTCAGGAGCATCATGCATGCATGTTTTTGTACAGGCACATTTTCACATTTCTATAGTCATAAAAAGTTTCAATTCATCATATGAATCGATCTAAAGAGGAGTCTGTTTATTTGTTCTTCAATTTATCTAATATTCATGTAGATGTAGGAGACAAAGCCAGAAAGATTCTTATCACTAAAGTTATATTGTTCAATATCTGTTCTGACTGTCTTAGAGAAGTGTTGATTTGTTTAGGAGGCTGAAGTTTGTGTTGTTAAACTGTTCTGTACTGTATCATCTGGTGTTTCTAGTATCAATAAGGGGAGGCTAAATAAAAGTAACTTTCAGCATAACTGAATCAAGTCAAGGTTCTTGCGAGTGACTATTAAACTCTGAGGGGGAAGCTCTACATATAAACAAGGGATTGACTGATTTGTCCTTTTTTCAGGGTCAATACCGATACCAATCATTAGCAATCAAGGAAACCCATAACTGATATTGGGAACCGATATACATTTGCAGTGTTTGTAGTATCAATTTCAAAACTCCAATATAAAACTTTGTTGAAATGCCTTTGTTTATTTATATTGTACATATTTATTCAAAGCTAACTTTCCGATTGTTATTATTTAGTGTTGATGAGTGTTGTTTGTTCGTGACATGTAACCAATCCGAAAGTGCTGTGGGTGGGACACTGGTTGAGAAAACAGAGAGAGGTAGCTTTGTCAGAACCAAAATTGTAATTTTTTTCAATTCAAGTAATTTTCCAGGAATTGGTTAAGAAAAATAAAAAGATGTATAATCAAGGTCAATAATTAGTGACTCCCCATTATATACAACCCTATATACAGTATACAGAAAACATAGTTAGTTTCTAAATTGTATTATCTAAAAACAAAAACATTTTCAAAAAACATTCACATGTGTTGTGCACGTAAACCTAAAGGATTTGATGTTTCAGGTATATTTGTGTTTCTGCATTAGGCATCTTTTACTGACAGTCATTGTCAAGCTTGAAAAAAAAGAGGGAAAGAAAAGAGATTGTAGTTTGGCAAGATTGTCCAAACCCTGCCAGGAGGGCAGAACGCATGTCGAGGTTCAAAGTGCATCCTCCTGCCAGATCCAAACCTTTTCCACACAGAAAACCCATCCAACCAGGTGGAGTCACTGATGCAACAGCTTGGACATGATCCCTCACCACCTCTCCACCTGCAAATACTGTCAACTGAATGAACACTCAAGACATCAGCCAAAATCTAAACCTGAAACCTCTGCTGTGATGTTTTTCGTCTGCAATCTTTGTTACCCAAGTGCCCCCGTAATAAAATAAAATAAAAAATCCAACCCTAGACTCAAAGGAAGAATGTTTTATGTTTACTTGAAAAACTAATATTATTTTATTAATTTGTATTACTAATGATCAAAATGAATAATTCTGTAATGATCTATTTTTTAAAATCATTTCACAGGTAATGCGCAATCCTTAGGCTACATGAGTTGCCAGTTATATTAGCTAGAGTGAGAGAGAGAATGTGGACAAGTTTCAACAGAGACGTATGGAAAACAGGATGAATCACCTTTTACAGGACAAGCGAGAAAGAGAGGCATTGAGGTACTGAGACAGGCAGAGCACGACTTGAGAGATTGAAGATTCTGACTCACTCTCACCCATTTTCACCTCCCATTATCTGATTAGCCTCCCATTTCTTCCCCATCAGTGCAGTGACCTGGATTTCGGTAGGATAGCGATGGTCAGCCAGGGCGGGGTCTGGTGAGAGGGGCCAAACCATTTGGGGGTGGCGGAACCATAAATCAGCAGCAGCGGGAGAGGAGAGTGAGGGGGATTTATAAAGATGTTGTGCTCGGCCAGCCCACTTGTGGACACTGTGATGAATTCACAAGCACATTGCCAAGGCAAACTACTTCATTATACTATGGCCCAGTGGTCATTAATCTCCCTGGGAGGCCAGCATCCTGGGGGATCGCCAGACCAGAGAATTTATTCAGGCCTGGAGGTACCCATTTCATTAGCCATTCAATCTGTTCAGCCCCCCTTTCGTCCTTCCTTCTGTCCATCACCATAGTTTATATTATCTAATAAATAGTAGCTCAATTTCTTTTCTGTTTTTTACTTCCTCTGTTATCTTTATTATATCAAAATACATATTCTCACAACATTCTCTAAGATGTAGACTGCATTTACTGCATTCAAATTGTGGCATTATTTTTTAAATAGGTTGGCTTTGTCTGGATAAAACATGTATATGTACTAATGCATATATGCAATACAGTATGTTTTGTTCTTTGGTTGCTGTTACAGTGAGCACAGGAAAATATGGGTCTAACACTGCAGGTAAATGTGCAACAGACAAACCTACAGCAGTTATAACGAGAAGGTAAGGCAGAATGGAGACAGAACAGATTCCCAGAGGTAAACTCTCCACTGGTTACTTCAGCCCTGTAATAGTGTCATTACTGGGGGCAAGTGCTGCTGGCCCAACATGTTATGGGTGGGCCAACATCTAGTGATTACTTATTAATGCTGGGACTCCTTATTCCAAACACATAGTGAAAACAAATATGCTATCCTCTCTGTCGATTACCGTGATCAAACAGATGCACCTGGACACCAAAACACAACCGTATACACACACATACACACACACGCTTCGAGGTGAATCTGGGTTGCCAGTGACATTGTGAATACTGGAGAATATCGATATTTATCTCCAGACAGGGCTTTGCTGAACAGCTGAAGTTAGCTGTAGTGGCAGTATGTGGAACTGCCAATTGGTAACGGTACATCAGAAACCACAGCACTTGGATATCTTTTATGTCTGTCAGCCCAGGAAACCTACACCAACACTGTACATCACGGTGAATTCCCCCCATGTTGTGAGGTCTGTAATACCACCATGCACACTAAGACCCTCAGTGTGTTATCATGTGATCAGACCTTGCATCTAAAATGTAGGGAAGTCTTCATCTTTCTGTGTTGCTCTGCTCCTCTCCCTAAAGGATTTAACCATATATATGTGGAATAATTTCATCAACCATGCTCCGTCCCGATGGACCCTTTCCACTTTAAACACTTAACGGGCTAAATAAATAATGATGGCTTGCGCACTGAGTGTGTGTGTGTGTTAACGTTAGCGGCAGCAGCCACTAGCCTCAGGTCCCACAGCAGCAGGAGTCCTTAAAGCGAATAATTTGCTTCCGTTCAGGCCGCCACACTGTAACCATTCGCCAAGCAGATTATGGGCCTTTAAGTAGCAGCCAGGCCTGAAATGTGACTCTATAGGGCCCAAGGGCTGCTGGGGAGGAGGCACGACTCCTCAGAGGGAAACAGTGGGACAGGGATAGAGAAGGATGGGGACTAGGAGTTAGGAAAAAAATTATGAATCTCTAAATATGAATGCAAGAGAAAGATGGAAGGAGAGGTGAGGTGGCGTGGGTGCTTACAGAGATAAACAAACGGATGAGAGCAAGCTCCTTATCTAGTACTGATATAAGCATAAAAGGCTAACAAAAATTCAAAAGTAATTATGCACAAAGCAACTGACACCTATTTTCCAGGTGTCAGTGGCAACAAGAACTTCTAAATGTGGAAGTGTTCCATCACTATGTTAAACAATTTTGTTACATACAGTCCAAAATAAAGTATTTCCTAGCTTCACTGTCACATGTTGCAAGGTGAGATTAAAAACATCCACAAGGTTCAAGTGACATCACTTGTAGGTGTCTTAAGCAGTCGCCATATTTCCATAAATTTGCAGTAAGTGAGTGGTGCATAGCAAAAGCAACTGCGATCAGAATCTGTGTAAGAGATGAATCACAGTAAGAGATGTTGCTTACCTGGTTGACAAGTTGCAGTTTTTGAGTTCACTCAAACTGAAGTAAGCACCTGTCGCCAGTAAATATACATCTCCTTCCTCTTTTACTGTACAGTCCTAGGCAAAACAAACAGAATTTCAGAAACTTTATGAACTCAATTCAGTGGAACAAAGTGTATCACAGATCACATTTTGCTACAAGTTGCAGTAAATATGAAGTTCTACATCTGAAGCAATTGTCTACATGTAGTTTTTATGTAAAATGGCTCCTGGAAGTCTAAAGAATATGACTTATAACCTCCTCTTCTCTTCAACACTCTGTATTTGTAACCACATTAATCTATTTTTATCAAGAGATACTGCACTAAAGTACCATCCCATCACCTGCATAACTTAACTAGAATGATTAGAAAGTGAATAAATATGTAAAAAACTAATACAACAGAAAACATCAAATGTTCTACTTGCTGCTAGGAGCAGAAGCAGTATACTGAGACACACAGCAGCTCCGATACTGATAAATAAGCCGGATACATTAAAGTGTGTGTGGGTGTTATCTGTGTGTGATATTGTCTGTTCAGACCCTCATCCGGCGTTTTGGAGCTTACAGTGATAACCCCATTAAGATATCAGGCTTTAATTCAAACAGCTTTCCTGACAAAAAGCAATAATCAATAGCATCTTTCCCTAAACCTTTTGTAATCTCAGCACGTTTTGATTCCACTTTACATCCACGATTTCAATCCAAACCGCGCCAAGCTCCACTAAAACCCCAGAGAAAGGAAGGAGACACCATCAGTTGATCTATCGTGCCATCTCCTAACTGAGGAGAGGACAGAAACATCAAATCCCCCCCCACCAAAATGACATCTGAACATCAATACATGGTCCCCGCCCCTCCAATGTGACAGTAAAAGCCGTATTGATTTCCACCCAGATTAAGGATACTGTTGGGAGCAATTTAAACATACAAGCTGAAGTGTCCTGGCCCAAGCGTGAGTGATGTCTTTCAGCGTGTATAATCACGTCGCCGCCTTGCATTTTTGGAGGAGCAAAAGTCTGGATCATGGAAATTTAAAGTGACAGAATGACCTCAGATAGACTATCTTAAGGATGGATAAATAGATACAGGGAACCAAAAACAAAACAAATTACAACATGCAGTTTTAAGTTCAATCAAAGTTTTGGCATGCCTTCTACTCTTCTTCGGGGTTTCACAGCAGTTGACATCCTTTAAACTGCATTACTGCCTCCCTCTGGCCTTAACAGTCCACTATTGCCTTATACCATTACCATCTATTAATCAATATCCACTTCTCCCTCTCCACTGTGTCTTTCCACTCAAACAGATATTTAACCCTGGCCTCCACTCCACGTAGCTTCTGTGGCCCTGCAGCCATTGCCCTTCCTTCCTCTTCATATTTCCTGCGTGAAATTAGGACATGCTCCACTGTCTCTTTTTCTTGACACTGATTACAATGGCCAGTTGGGTGATTACCTAGGACAAAAAAGTGTACTATTCAAGTTGCTGTGACCAGTCCTTAATCGGTTTCTAATTACTTGTTCTTTCCGGTCGGTTCCACTACTTCCATGCATGTATTCACCACGATTCAGCTAGCTAGGAGATGCATTCATCCTCAACACGATTCGCTTTTCCAATTAATGGCAGGTAGCAACAACCTGAAGGTGCATACTGCCACCTGCTAACTGTCCCTAGAAGGACAAAAAACTCTTTTAAACAGCAAAGCTTTCTAAGCTGACAAAGGTTTGTCTCATTGCATGCTGTCTTCCCATAAACCCTTGAGTTCCCGTAATGTTTCTGTTTCACAGGTAATGAGAAGTTGCAAGTTTCAGGTTTGGTTTGATAAGGATGTAAAAAATGAGTGGATTTAATGCTGCATAACAGGTTTTCAGCGGAATATCCCACAATAATAATTCTTCTTCTTCTTAATAATAACCTTATCAATTGTATTATATTTTAAAAGTGCATATAATATACACCATATCAGTGTATCTAATGGTGAAAGTGTTAAGCAGACTCACATTCTACTCAACCATCATTCATGACCCCCATATTTACACTACGAAGACAGATGCACGCAGGCGACTACAGATGTGCAAGCAAATACATGCACACGCACACACCCATTCATTTCAACCAGATTTTCCTTCCCCCAGCTGCGCAGCGGTGCTGAGGCCATGTATCCTGATGGCACTGATGGTGCTTCATGCAGCCCTCAGGTCTCTGAAGGTTAACTCCCTGACCTCTGCTGGCTCCTCGCTGAGCGCTGCCGTGATAGATAGGCCTGCTAGCAGATAGTAGAGAGGCTATCCTGTTTAGCTGAACGGAGAGAGCAGTATATTCTAACCACTACTTCACATCTAATAATGAACGGAGCACAATATTTTTATAGAAACAGTTCATGTTTAGCTTATTGTGTAGAGCACTGGAATAGTCAGATGACTATAGGTGTTTTAGCTGTCTATAAAGATTCTTTTGCATGTGCAGTTTGCATCATGCGGCATCAAGTCGTGACACCATTACATTAAGACATATTACAGTGGATAAACGTAATAGACAAAGTACACAATGTAGTTTTTGTTGTGTATGCATGGCCTCTGTACACACTGCCTGTTGGGGATTTTTACACAATATCCCATTTGGGGAAACCAGCAAGGTGAATTAGTAAAGGTGGAGGAGCAGGAAAGCAGAGTAAAACAGTCAGGGTTAGGAAGGGGGAATGAAGCAAGAAAGAAGAAAGAAGCATAGAGTTAAGATAAAGATGAAAGACTGCAAATAAATCAAAGGCAAACTATGTTTCCGGCCGAAACTAAATGGCATCACATTCAGCACCGTGCAACAATCAAAGCCTAGGTGAGACCTGAACACGCAAAGCACGTGAACTTGGCTAAATGTTGCTCTTGAACATGTGATGGGTGCCGGGGAAAAAACAAGCCATTAGAGCCGGTTCAGGTAAACAAAATAGGACTCCAGCAGGAACAAGCAACATTGAGGAGTTGGGGGGTGGGTGGGTGTCTTTGAAGTGGCTCAGAGTATTCCCCTGACACTTCTGAGATATTTATTTGAATAATGTGCAGATTCACACCCGAGTGAGCAGAGATCTGTACAGTGGGTGGGAAGATGACAGGGTTTAATTTCCAACTCTACTGAGGAGCAGTGAGAGCGAAGGAGGAAGAGAGGGGAAAGAGAGACAGGGGAATTAAAGAGAGAAAGAGAGAGAGACAGAGGGGGAGAGAAATAAAGAGCTAGATATGAGATGAGGAAGGCAGATGGAGGTATATCGGATTCCCTAAAAACATTTTGACATTTTAAACCTCAGGCAGTTTGCAGGCAGTAAATAAAGGGAAAGGAATCAATAGCAGTCAGTGATAAGGGGATAAAGCAGCTAAATATGAAATACAGCCTAACAAAATGGTATGGATTTCCAATGGGGCCACGTGACACAAGCTGCTTTGAAATGCAAATAGCAACTTATGCACATTGTCCTTCTCAGGCCCGGCCACCTATTGATCGGCTAAAACAAATTCTATTGATCATTGAATATTTAATGGCGATAATTAAATCTCTCATGGAGGTACTTACACCCCATTTCCAGTTTTCATCGTCTCACTCAGGAGACCTTCCTTTGACTCACTAAAGCTCCAGGACTGCTCTGTGAGGAATAGGATGCAGCTAATTGCAATAAAACTCAATACTGAGTTCATGTTGAGAATATTGCGCAGGATGTTTCCTGTCAACCTGCGTGTCCTCACAGGGGAAGAGACATGTCTTCTAAAAATGTAAGGTGAAAATCACCTTGTACCGCTCTAAATGAGGTGTCAGCAAATGTAGAACCATGTTCCTGCCTTATGCAACATTTTAGAGAATTAATGTGCTGAGAATTATACACAATTTGGATCTGAACTATGTGCTGCTAAAAGGAATTAATGAAGAGGTGGGAAACAACCGCTGCTGGGACATTGAAAGTCATCCTTACATGTGTGTGTTGAGTTGTGTGAAGGCCGCACTTGCAGCCATCCAACCATGAATCTCGGTAAAGTGACCACTTCAGCTTAAGTTGAAACACTTCACACTCACACATACAAAAACACATAAGTTCTATTCGTAGCTCACACATATAGTTAACTTTTGTATGCTCAGCATTGTTTTTGTTAAGTTTTACTAACGTTTTGTTTGTTTTACCAGCGCTGGGGTATCCAGTCTTCTGTGGACATCTGTGGACATCTGGCTGGCTTCCGGCAAAAGATGGCGCCAAGGCAGCGCCAGGTTTTAATGCCAGAGCCACATTCGGACCATACCAAGTGCCTGCCACCTCAAGGGGTGGACCAGGTTTATTTGATTTAAATATAACTTTATTTATTTGATTTGTGTTAGATAATTAGATATATTTCGGGTTTGGTTATAATTATTGTTTTGATTAAGTAGTCCAATTGTACTGTTTTGTGTTTATATTTTGTTGTTAGTTTAGGCAAAGGTGTTTTATGTTTCCCCTGTTGTGTGTAACTAGTCTGATCACCCCTTTTGTTCAGTGTTATTCAGGTCTGTTATAAGTTTGATCAGTGCAATTGGTTTGCCAGGTTATTTTGTTGCGTATAAGTTCTATTCAGGGGGCAGTGGTGGCCTAGTGGTTTGTGAAGCGAACTTGTAACCGGTGGGTCGCTGGTTCGAGCCCCCGGACTGGCAAGAGGTAGAGGTGGAGAAAGTGAGAGCGACCACTTGTCCCAGTCACCACCACTGTGGGCCCTTGAGCAAGGCCCTTAACCCCTGACTGCTCCCCGGGCGCTGCACCGCGGCAGTCCACTGCTCCTAGTATGTATAGTTAAGGTTAACTTTGAATAGGATGGGTCAAATACAGAGAAGGAATTTTCCCAAGGGGATCAATAAAGGTTAGATTATTATATTCTTTTGACCTCTTTTATGGGCCTGAATTTAATATTGTTTTTTGTAACTTTGTTATAAAAACCCTGCTTTGAATTCACCTAGGAGCCCTCCAGCTTTGCAGCTTTGCCCCTCACAAGTTGCAACACGCTTCTGAGACCACAAGTGTTGACTATTTTGCCTTTTATTTGAAATGAATACAGTATCTTTAATTGCAAAGGACTGAATCAGTTTAAGAATTTGAATGAAAAATTGAATCTCTGAAAATTGTACATGAATTTCAGAATTTAAGTGTTTGGCATTTCGCTATTTAAGTATTTTGATATTCTCCCCTTTTGCTTTATTGACAGCAGCACTTTAGCTGTATGAACTCCACAAGTTTGTTCAAACATGATAACTAATGTTATCTCAGCATGATCTGACAATGTTCCCAAGAACTTCTTGTGCTGTCAGGAATGTTTGGCTCTTTTAATCTTCAGGTGCTGCGCTGAATGTTCAGTGGAGTTGAGGTCAGGTGACTGTGGAGGAAAGTCCATAAATGTCAGCACATCTTAGTCTACTTTGGTTTTCAAGTAGTTCTTTGAAGCTTTGAAGTGTGCTTTGGCACATCATCCTGCTACTATATCAATACTTCTCCACAAAGATGCAAACCAGAGGTTGGTGCTTGTCTCTGAAAAAATGGAGAAGGACTTCTTTTTAGTCAGGGTGGAGTTGATTCTGTGCAGGTGTCCATCTCCAGAGTAGGAAAAACAGCCTCAAACATGATTATTCCAATTTCCATGCTTCATTGTGGCTTTGATTAACTGTAATATCATTCTCTCTCCTGTTCGTCTCATTCCATACATCCTCCTGTCACTGCCAGGATCAGTAAATAGGACTTCGTTTCCATCATCCACTGTGCAATGCTCAAGTGTTTGACCTTGTTTCCCCCTCTAAGAAGTGGTTTAAAAACACTACTTGCCTTCCGAGACACTACTAGACAGTTTTCTTCTGACAGGACTTTCACTGATTGGAGTCTTGCATTCTTTGTTTTAGCAAATTCTGAATCTGTGTTAAAGCTGTTTTTCGATTTCTCAAAGAACGAAACTTGATGTATTGCTCTTCTGGTCTTTTGGTGTGCCCGATCATGCTACAACTGATTCTGTTTTCACAAAGTGTTTCAGAGTGCCATGCCCTGCCCCCTTAGAAACCTTCTGTCTAGCCACGATTTGACACTGAAAAACCCCTCTTTGCTCAGAATAACAATCTGACTTCTGACACTTTCAGTTAGTTCTGATGCCATGTTTCCCCCTATCGCAATGCTATTTAATAAGTAATGCTCTGCTGGAAACTTGAGCCACAGCCATGTTTCTAACAAGTGCACAATGACTGCAAGTTGATTTGCTTTGACGAAGCCTCTGGTAAGTCGAACAAATCCAGTTGAGTGTCATGTGAATGTTACTTCAATGGAAGGATACACCTCAAGAATCAAATGGTAAACCACGGTCAGTACCACAAATTTACTTAAACTTGATTACAGACTTAGAAATAGTGCACAATCTTCAATAGTTCTTCATTTTACATGTCTCAGGAGCCTGTTCTCTCCTCTGTTCGGAAGCTCCAAACTAAAATGTCCTTACACTGATGGGGAAAAATGTGAGAGAAGAAAAATGTCCTTAATTGACTGACATAATTTATGACATTAAGAGACTGGCAAACAGGGAAAGGTTGCTGTCGGGATAGCATTAGAGGGCAGCTCTCACTGCATGGGCCAGTGTTAAACAAAGTGCCAATCAATAGCCCTTTTATTAGTGACCGCAATCAATGTACCGGTGACTGAGTGAGCCAATTAACGCTATCGACCGCCCGGGCAGAAGAAAGAGAAGAGGAGAAGGGAACGATGGCAAAGGCGTGAGATAGCAAAGAAAATATGGGACACGATAGCAGGAGGATGAGCTGCAGTGCTTTCCTCAGGTCTTGTTTTCCTTCTCATCTATAGGGAGGAGGGCTGTCTGTGGAGTGAGGAGACCAAATTCCCACCAAGTGAGAGGCCCCAGGGGTCTGTGGCTGAGGACACCCTGACAGAAAGCAGAGGCCCCCTATCTCTCAGGAGGAAGCGAGTGTGTGTGTGTAACAGTGGCGAGGGGAGGGG
>OMNN01097947.1:8719-27186 GCA_900302755.1 Chromis chromis
AACTATTTTTTTTTTCATAAACACCTCTAAGATTAAGTTAATATTCTAGTTAGCTACCTAAAAGGCAATATCAGAATCAGAATCAGAAATACTTTATCAATCCCCTGGGGGAAATTGCTTATGTTACAGTTGCTCCCATTCAAAGTCTTAGAAATATAAGGTGTACAAAAATATGTATAGATAAACATATGTAGAAAAATATGTCCTAAAAATGCAAACATAAGTAGAAAAAGTACATACATACAGTATACAGTGTCATAAATAGTAATGGAGCTATAATTGTGTTATTGCACAGAGATGTAGTTATAGCACAGTATTGAGTGTTAACTCAAAGAGGTGAAGATGCATGATGACTGAGCAGTGCCGCTGCTCTTGACTGGTCAGTTTAACCTCACTAAAACTCTGGCTGTTGTTGCAGAGATTTCCCTCCTTACAAATAGAACCAGAGGTCAAGGGAAGGCACTCCCACCCTCTCATTCACGTTTTTTTCCTGCCTCTGCTATTTCCCCCCACCTCCTCCTCTCGCTCTCTCCTCATTGTGGGTTGTCATGGAAATGAAACCACAGGGAGGGGGGGACTTCTATTATTGAAGCAGTTGTGGGATTGGTAGTGGGCTGGCAGTTGGGTATAGTGAAATGGAGCGATTCATGCACTCATAAACAGAGAGTGCGGTGGAGCATAAGGGAGGTGGAGGGGCTGGGGGGTGAGGGAGAGAGAGGAAAAGGAGAATAGAGAGGGGCCCCGGGGCTGAGCGGAGAGAGGAGCCAACTCCACGTGTTTTGGCCCCGTCTCCAACTGATAGCACGTTTTAGACCATTACGTCATGGTCTGCGAAACTCGCCGCTGTTTGAGACGTACTGCCGTGGAATCTCATTGCTCACAGAAGACGGCAAAATGAGCCCCTGGTAAAACCACCTGTTGCTGGAAAGGCCAGGAAAAACAGTTCAAGGAGGAGCAGTGCAGGATATGTTTATGGGCACTGGTGGCCTGTGTTAACTGCAGTCTTTATTGTATGCCATGTGGTGAACAGTTTAAAGTAATGCAACTTTAAAACAGAGTTTAGAGAATAGTAGATTTTTTAAAAGAGGGACTATCAAGTGATTTTACACATAAAGTTGTACTCAACACTAGAAGAACTATTCAGCCTGTAAAAATATTTGTATAATGTCTTCCGTGGTTCTGGAGAAAGCTTTCTGGAGTTCAAAAAATAAAGAAACCAGTGTTTTGGAAGCTTGACCATTACACTAGGGAGTAGGGACTAACTATCAGACTGTCTCAACCTCTGCTGCTATGATTTTGAATGCTGTTTTTTTAATGATTCTCTCCAAAGTCCAAAGAGTGCTGGTGTAGTACTGGTTGGCACACTGGTGCAGTGGTTGGCATATGGCTTTATGTGAACAGTGGTGTTATTAGATGGGGGAAATCGTGAAGTAAGTACAGTGTTATCCCCAAATATTATCAAAACAGATACATTTCTGATTTGGTTTCATAAGTAAAGATAAAATAAGATATGGTGGATGAACTCATCTGTTTTTTTTAAGTGATGTCAACCAAATTTTAAACACAGCAAAAGTTCAAACCTGCTGGTCGACTGGACATGAAATGAATCCAAAGACATGCATGTTAGGTTAATATGGTGATTGTGCATTGATCATAGGTGGGAATATTTCTCAATCTCTCTGTGATGGACTGGGAATCTGTCTGTGTTGTGCCTTGCCTCTCTCACAGTAACAACTGGGATAGGCTCCAGCCTTCCCACATTCCTCTGAAAGATAAAGTCAGTATACTTCCTGATATGTTGTATTAGGTACTACTGCCTTTTGTATTTATACTATATATACAAGAAAGAGATACATTTAAAATGATCCTGAGCTAGATTTAAATCAAATGCATTGTTTATATAGCAAGTTGAGACATCAAGTGCTTTTTTTTTTACACAAAAATTTATTTTAGCTTAGCCTAAGTAGAATGTAGTTGTCGGTCCAAATGCACTGTATCTGAAGCATATAAATTACAAGAGTCTTGGATGTAAAACTTACAATACAGCAAGACCTCCCAACTCAAATCAAAACTCCAGCTCACAAAGCGAGGCAGACTAAATTTGGATGATTCAGACCAAACAGTGCTCTTTTTCCCAGCACCCTAGAGAGAAACACAAAGAAACAGGCAACTCTCCCACACTCTATCTCTGCCAGCACTTATGCACAACATTTTTCCAGTGTGACATGTGATGTAGGACGTGATTAAATCACACTACAGGAAACAAAAGACAACGCGGTTGTAAATTATTTGAATCTGCAGGCCCCCTACAGGTGCTAGCGACCTTTCACCCTGCTGAGTTTAGACAATTGTGTGGTAGCAAAAACCTGATAGCAAACTGAACCAGCAACTGCTCCAGAAGAAACCCCAGCTATAGTGAGTGTCTATATGACAACTGTCTTTGTTATTGGCCTTAGCTACAGTACATTAAGCAAGTGCAAACAAACATATTTCAGCAGTAAATCCATCATAGTTAATTGGTATCATATCCACCCTTCCCTTATGCTACCCCGCCCCTGCTGCTTAAAATCCTGCATATGCCAAACGTAGTGTATTCACTATTCTATACCGTAGGCTGGGTCAATGCTCTCTAGGGACATTCTGAACATTCCTGCTATTGTTATTTCATTACAAGGATGAGGGTTACCCTTACCATTCACAGTAGCTGACCTCTAGACTTGCTGGCGGTGACGATAGTGACCATGCTCCTTGGAAAAGAAAGTGCGAGAAAATTTGAGCTCTTTCTTTTGCAAAAGTGACGACCCAAAAATATTTAGTAAAAGGCAAGCTGTTTAGTTACATTTCTGCAACTCATAGTATAATTCAACTGTTGTTTTTAATGTGCTTTTTGTAAAAAAAAAGAAAGAAAAAAAAGTCCTGCTTTCTTACTCTATGCAGAGTTTTACCCATGCTAGTGTGACTGACATATCTCAGCAATATGCTAACAATGTCATTTGGAGCATGTTAGCATTATGAGTACTGCTATGTCTAAGCACAGTCTCACACAGCTGCTGGTATGGCTATAGACTCTTGTTAATGTATGCAGAATAGCTGAGTGTGATGCTCTAATTGTACATTTATATAAAGTTGCTCCAAGCCTCTATTCTCCATAACGTAAAGATGGTGCATCTTTTGACAGCATTTATGAGATAATGGAAATTGACATATTTGGCCAACTCACATTCCTGGAATGCTAAACTGGCCTTTCCAAACTGACCACTGGAGTAATCCATGAGAGCTACCTTTGTACGTTTACTGAGCAGTTTTCCAAACAGACAAGTTTACTTTTGTGATACATAGGTCCAGTAGCTTTATATCACTGATTCTTGAGATAAGGGTCAAAACATGTCCTGCATAGAATTTCAGCAGAATTAGTTAAATGTACCCAGAAAATATATGTGTTTAGGCTATCATCAGCAAGCAGTCACAAAATCAAACTGCAAAAAAAAAAAAAAGGGTTAAAAAATGCTACTAATCTATACATATCAACTTCAACAAGATATTGCAGCCGGTCACACTTTGGATTCAAATGGGTCTTCTTCTCTTCTTGTTGGACTGTACCTTGTCCCTTATTGAAGCAGGAGTCCTGTTAGGTCCTGTTCAAACAGTGCAAAACTCAAAGAGGTGCAAAGGAAAAGACAAAATTGGTTTCAATATACTATCTTTCCACAGATAAGCCCCGATCAGCACCTCTTTTCTAGCCCTCCAGTATGTGTTGTCCCATATAACATGTTACTGGGTCTCAGCTCCATATTTAGTTTCCTTTGAGCTTTTTCCCCTCTGCTTTACAGCCTTCCAATTATTACTTTTGTTTGCAGTATGTGTGCTTACTGATGCAATCATGTCCTCTCTGTAGTGATGATTTTTATTTGCTCTCTCATTCCCAGTGTTCTCTTTCAATGCATGAACTGCTCACGGCGATCAAAGGCAGTTTAATGAGATATGCATGTGTCCTTGTGTGTGTGTGTGGTACGGGTTCTCTGTGTGCTAAGTGAGGAGTGCAGCTGCAGCTCCAAAATCAAGTCCTTTTTTTTTAGTACCAAGGGATGGATAGAGGAGGAGGGGCCCCCTTCACTTCCTGTGTGCAGTGAGGTCACACAAAAGGTTCACTAATGGAGATGACACAGGTTCATGGGTTACTCGCAGAGCCTGGCGTGAATTCAAACTGAGAAATGAAGAGAGGGAGGTGAGAGAACAAAAGCATCATTTGGCATTGTTTTGATCCGCAGGACCTTCTGAAGTCATGCAACATTTCAGCACATCTAAAACGTAGTTAATGGTAGCTGGCTACTTTTGCTGATTTGCATCCGCCTCACTTTGAATGGCTCATTAGCACAGTGAAGTACGCTGATGTGTGATAAATGGACACATGCTTCCTGACGCTGAGGTATGCTTTTATCCACAGTCCTTTAAATTTTCCTATCAGACTGCTGGCTCATGCACCAGGTCTATGTGCTGTCTAGTGTGCAGGGTTGAATTATAATGTATCCTTTATGACACTATCACATGTTCCTAAAGAGGATACATTTTACCTATTTTTATATTATAAAACTTATTTCAATAAAGGTATTGTCGATTTTTAGAAAACATCTAATGAAAGTCTAGAAGCAAGTAAACCTTATTATTTCTCAAAAAAGTTTAACACTCTGCTAGATAACAAGCTCACTAATGTTAATGTGGCATATAGGTCTACTTTTGATTCAGAGTGCTTTATCCCAAGAACATATTTTTTGTGTGCACAGGTGTTTGAGTGCAAGTGTGTGCAGACATGTTGGCTCAAGGGATTGGTATAGAAATAAGAATGAAAGGATGAAAAGGACTGGCGGTGTCAATAGGTTGGATGAAGAGGGGCCACAAAAGATCTAAAAATGTGCATCTGCAAAGCAATTGAAAAGCAGAATTAATATTAATGACCTAGGAAGCATTTTGTTTATTTTCCCATAATATTTGAAGTACAAAATCCATAATGAGAAGCTATAAAAGGATAAACGATAGTTTAACACCAGTAGTTCTAGGTAAAAACGAAAGAGATATGGGTCCTATTTTCTTGAAATAAACATAACATTTAGTGTGCTCTGCAGTTGTATCTAAAGTATGAAGCCACTGATCTTCCATTAAAAAGAAAAGAAGAAGTTTCCTGCTCTCTTATAATGTTTCCTTGTCTTGAAAGAAGTGGAAACTTAACTCTTAATTGCTCCTTTTTTCTGATTCAATTACAGATAGTTCTGAAATAGAATTTAATGACTTTAGGTGAACAGGGATCTTTAACGAAACAGTTTCTTTGTGTCATGTTGTGAAATCATTAATGACAGTTAGGAGTAATGTGATTACTAGTACATATAGCCTTTAAGACATAGTCACTTTTTTGGCTTTAAGCAACCAGCACCACCACCCTACAGCCCACCCAACCCCCACTTCCTTCAACATCCCCCACTTTCCAGTTGCAATGACAGGTGGCTCTTGGGGGTTTGGGTGAACACAACTCAACAGCTGCACAAAAGAGCCCCACTAGGGTCCTTTTGACAGGGTGTCCCCTCTCAAGCGTGCCGATCGGCCCCTGGCCCAGCCCCCCCCTCGGCAGATGCTCCGAGACAGCCACAGGTGGTAGATGAGAAGACAAGCTGGAGTCCTACACACTGTTATGTAATGAAGATCCATTTTGAGATACTTGTTTTAAAATATCTAAACCTATGGCTCTCGGGTGGCATAACCTGTTTAATACATCCATTGTCTAAACAAAAACTAGGCTGACAGGACAATCTAGTGTCTCTGTTCTCAAAAAATACTAAATTACTTGCCCGTACAACTTGTTTATTGCAACATATTATTAAATGTAGCTACATATCTGCAGCTACAAGTTGTAGCCACTAAGAACCTAACAAAAGTTAAAAGCAGTATGTTGGAATGGACTCAAACTGGGCATACGTGTATGAAACCACTGTATAGTATTGTGGATCCAGTAAAACCTTCTTTTAAAATGGCTCAGGAGAACCTTTGTTAAGGTGTCCCCAAAGATTTTAGGATGATCAGAGGTCATTACTGAATACAATAAATCCCAGCTTACAGGTTGAAACAGAGCTTCAAGTTTTTGGGATGGTTTCAATATTTAGTATGTGGACTGTTTTTTTTTTCTTTGTATGCTGCTGTCATCCTAGACTTGTACCTAAGAATTTTTGCTTCTGTACTAGTTTGTATGTGGCTAGGCAGGGACAAAGCAGGGACTTGCCTGGTTTAAAATATAAGAAATGCACATGAAAGAGTTCTGCAAAGCAAATTACATTTTTTTTTTTTAGAACTTCCCCAACAAAACAGGCTATGTGACATCTTGTGATGTTGACTACAGTTACCCCATGTTATTTGAATGGAACTGCACATTTAAAGTGGCGTCTTAGAGTGTAAAAAGTGCTTTAACCAACTAGTGAAGGGCAACAACATTGTTGACAATATGCCACACATGCTGACCAACGGCACATTTTCCTTGGCAAAGGTTTTTATTGAATGTGAACTGTGAACTGGCTGCAAGCGCTGTAGTTTTTTGGGTGTGAAAGAACCAATCAGAACGCCGGGGGATGAATAGTTTTCTTTTACATAAAATATTTAGATATTTGTTTGTTAAGTTTGCCTTAAGATTATTAAATAGGTGTGATGGAATCTATTAGTCACTTTATGAGTTCTCCATGAGGTTAAGTCTACTTTATATTTAACAAACAATACCACAAGTAGCAGCCACTCCCCATATTTGTAATGGTACAGTCCAATCCGGAGGCCAGTGTGGGATCCTCCGCACGAGCAGAGCATCAGCTGTGGTGAGTCGGAGTGTGAGAAACTTCTCTCCCTCCTCCTCTCTGGCTTTTCTTTATCCCAAATTCCCTCGGACACCTTTTTTCAAATTTAACTTTGCACAGGAGCAGCCACCGGTGCCTCAGTCAACAAGCTGCCACTGGCAACGTTCTGCTTTATTTTGTTTGTCCTCTTCGGGACCTATCTGGACGCTCACCGTAGGATTTCCTGTCCGTTCAGGAGTGACTCGACCAAGTTTCCCCCCCCATTCTGCCTGAGGAATGAGAGCACTGCTGGGAGGGAGAGCTGAAACTCGTATGTTTGAATGAACAAAAGAACAGAAAGCGAGGGTATTGCCGCCGGAATGGAGGAAAATACTCTGCCAGAAGCAACATGTAAGTCTTAGCTGGTGGACATGGTTTTGTCTTGTTTGAAATGTGGCACGAGCGCTTTGTCATTTATGTCCTTGGTCACGTTGGATCGAAATGATTTGAACACAGTTAGCCGGTCCGAAGCAGTGCTTGCATTGAGGTGAAAGGATGGGACAGTGTGGTCAGAGATAGATTTGTGATGAATTATGAATACAGATCCGTTTGGAGGTGCGGGTACAGACGGTCCATAATTCGGAAAGCTAACACAACCTTGTTTTTGTCCACAAGCTTAACACCTCAATGCTGATTTTAATTTGTGTGATGGTGGAAAGGTGACTTTGCACAATCTTTGATGATAAAAAAAACAAAACAAAGCGCCGGTATGCTTATCAACTGACTGCTCTGTTGCCATTTTTTTTTCGCCCAGCCATGAGGTTTATAATAACACAATTTGCGCTAGATGAGGTAATCTCACTAGTCCCATCCCATCCCCCTCCTTATGTTATGTTTAGCTCACTACTATGATGCAGTCACAGGCGGTCTGGCATCCGTTGCTATCTCCTCTTTGCTGTGATGATGTTTGTCCAAATTCACCCAATAGTTGATGCACAGGTGCAGTCACACTCTTTTTCTGCTGGTGCAGTGATGCAACACCAAACTACTGGACTCTAGAAATTTTTAATGAGATCAGCGCAGGGCCAAAGTGCAGGATAAAGAGTCCACATCACACTCTGGCCAGATCCGGCTTAGTTACAGATTTATATGTGCAATTACAAACCATGTGATCTCATGATCATACTGTTCAAGGCCATTGTCATGTCTTCCCATTCAGCCAGAACACATCTCAGCTTGAAATGAGATGAATACCCATGCTGGATGTCTGTCTGTGTGAAGCCGTTTTTTGCAAGGCACCCCCTCTTTGGCCTAATGTTTGAAGCTCCATGCCAAAGTGTTGTGTACTGACATGCTGCCTGTTTCTGGAAATAGAAAGGGGACACACAATGCGACCTCCTCCTTGTGACAACAAAAAACTTCCTTCCTGCTGACAGTCAGCTTCATGCAGGGAGGTCGGCTTGCTTTGGCTATGCATCAAGCAGGAGGAGAGACGTGCTCCACCCTGATTGTGGGAATCTTGACCAGTAACCTGGAGTGTCTTCAAAATGTCTTGAGTAATATAATGGCATAATGTCATCATATGTGCTCGAAGTCACAGCAAAAGGACTGACGTCAGGCCTCTGTCATGTTTCACGTGATGTGTGCGTCAACCAGATTGTTTGGCTTCCTGTGAAAAATGATCAAAAGTTGTTTTTCCAGCTTTTTCTGACAAGTTATGGTGATCAGAACTTTAACAGTCCGGGTGAATAACACTTGATTATGCAGTGGGGACATGTTTTTTAGTATCTGCACAAGTTAATCAATAAAAGGATGAATTTTGAAGTATCACTTAAACATGTAATGTTGCTCTTGAGGACCATTTAATCTTTTTTATACCATGACAAAGAGTTTTCTAATGAAGGGGAGGAAAGATTACACTGATCACTTACAATCTGTGATAAAATACACTATTTTGTACCTTATCAGCTCTAAGAATATGCGTTGCTCATGAAGAAAGACTATCCTTGAGAAAGACTTTTAAACAACACCTGAAAGCCTCTGGACTGTTGGAAAAGTATCCTTCTTTGGTTGAAGTACCTTCACTAAAGGAAGCTTGATCTGCCCTGTTTGAAGATAGCCCTTGGGAGCTGTTGAAAGCTTCATCCAGCATTGTGAAAATCTGCTGTGAGGACTTTTGGAGATCTTCTAATCCTTCTTTTCATTCTGCAGGCTTTCTTCCGCTCTTCGTTCCGCCAGTCTTTTGACAGTCAGATCTGTCTGGTCGTCCTCTTTAATCTCCATACCTGAATAACAAAGCTGTGACAAGCTAAGATGAAAAGGGACTTTTTTTTCCCTTTAAGAATTACAATTTCTATCACATTCACTGGCATCTCACAGGGATTCCACTGCTCATATCACAGAAATTTTTACTGGCGGCACCAAAAGTGTGGAAGATAATGAGGTGATGCTTTAAATTGTTAATGAGCCCTTATGCAAACTTTGTTTTAAGCAACAACAAAAAAAGGCAGACTGCATCACCACAGTCACAACGAAGAATAAAGAGCCTCAGCAGACTGACAGGGAGCTGGATCCTTCTCTACTCTGTAATAAGGGAGAACCCACCAGCTTTTGCTGTCAAGCCTGCAAGTGAACAGGATCAGTCAGCTGTGCATTTTCAGCCACAGGAGTTGTTATGTAATCAGCACGAAGTGTGACAGCGTCCCATTATTGGAGCTGCTATTAGTGTCTTCGTAAATTAACAGGATCCCATGGGCGCTCCTAGTTTCACCGCCTAACAATGGATTTTAATAACAACAGAGGGGAGTTGTCGATTTGAGCAGGATTAATTGTGAGCAATGTGGCGGGGAATTGTGTGTCATAAGGAGATGTTTTCATGTTCTGCAGATGATATGTTAGCCACATGTGAAACCACTTGTTTGAAATGTATCATTGATAATATATTAACATTCACATGCTGTGCAATGTAGACAAATAGAAAATACGATGAAACATTTGTATATAGAGTAGTTTACGTCCATGTAATTTTGGGACTGCAATAATGTTGCATGATACTTTAAGACTGGATAGGTAACAGTTTTAATTTAGTCAAACAGCAGGATTTATGCTTATGCCAGCATACTTGTAAAATTCTCTTTCCTGTTGGCTTAAAATATTTAAGCCAACAGCTTCAAGTCATTTATGCAGGGAAATTAAAATTTTGAATATTTCCTTATCAGAGGGAGAAGACAGCGGCACAATATTACATTTATCCCGTTGTTCCTTTAATCTCGTTTTTATATTACTGGGTGATGCACACAAAGAGGACCAACCTATGAGTGGGCTTCCTCCTGCATAATCCATTTAATTCAGCATATGAGTCGGCAATCATAGATTATGTTGTCAGTCAGATTGCTTTTTCCCGGCATTTTAATCTCAGTTACCGTTTTGAGAAGAAATAACAAACTGCATGCATGACTGAATGGATTAAAATGGCAAACTGAGAATTATTATACTTAACCACACTCGTTGACAAGATGGAACTTTTCTTCTGGTGGGTGGATTAATTGATTACGTCTTCTGAAGCTACTTCAGGCAGGGTTGTTGCCTTCCCAGTTCCCACATGTTCAGATATGTTGAAAGCCCACATTCAGCACATTTTATGGTGGGACTCAGTCCTGTACGAAGTTTGGAGAAAGAAGGGGAAAGATCAGACACATGTGAGTCACAAAGGACTGACTGAAGTCATGCCAGCACTGTGGCACTGAGGTCTGCTCTTGAAGCTACAGTGAAGATTTTAGGCGGTGACGCATTTGAAGTTGTTTTGGCTCCCCTGTACTCAGTCACACAGGATTTAAAGTTATACAGTGGCTGGTGATATATTATATATAATATTTTGGAATACAGAGCCAAAGATTGTGTCTCTGTCCAGATACTACATATTTCTGCTCTGACAACAATTCTGTATTATCATGTAAAGGCTCTTATTGTATTAACTACCTATTAATTTTTTTTTGAGGGGCAGGGTCTTATCTTTTTGTCAGTGCCAAAAGCGGAGACTAAAACTAGTGGTAAAAAAAACACAGAGATCCAAAGAGGAAGACCAAACGTGTAGTACTATGAAAAATGGAGGGAAAAAGCTGATTGAGCTGCTTTCCTTGGAGTTCTCCTCCCTACATAGAAGAGGCATCACATCAGTGCCGGTCTGTTCTGTAGCGCCCAGATGGTGTAAATCACACCGGCCAGACACTGATCTCTGATAAGCGAACAGAGGTGGATCTCTAAGCCAGTACTCTGGAAAGGCAAATAATGTAGAATCCTTTTTCCATTAACCAGCACTTTAAGTATACAAACACTTACCCTCTGCAGCATTCTACCATGAAATAGCTGCTGAAAGCAACGGTCAATACATGCACAGTTCATGTTTGTTTTTGTAGGTGTTTTGATACAACTGTAGTGAGCATCTGCACATTTTGAACCTCACAGTTATAAGAAAAAATAGGACAAACACAGTGTTGAATGAAAACACTGATGAAGCTAGGATAAAAGTTAAACTAGCCTACCCTTGAACAACCTCTAACCCATAACATTTACATGGTATCTAAATACCAAAAGGACCGTTAGTGTGCAAATAAATGCAAATTATAGTCCAATAGTCCATATGTTCTGACTAGTGTCACTGAAAAGCTGACATATGGCAATTAATTGATACAAGCTCATGTTTTTTATGCCACTTCCTGATGGTGACATGTAATTCATTCACTTTCAATACTCCCATTACATGTGTTATTAGTCACACATAAGAATGACTGGGGGCTACAGTTTTAATAGATGTGCATCCAAAATGAGATGCTTTTAACTTCACATTTTACCCCAAGAACTTGTCTGGCCTTTAGAGAATGCTTCCTAAGACTGGCTTTATGGTGTATAACCTGTCTTCACCTCTTCAGCTCCTTTGGTCTTTTACTTATAACAAGACCCTTTGATATATAATACAGTTGATCACTCGTAGAGATATGGTCTGTCAAGGACCACCTGTGATTACTTGATCTGCAGGAGTTTCAGAGCTCATTAGTATTTGGTGATTAGTAGGTGTGATAGAAATTTTAGCATACAAGAAAATTATCTGGTACAAGACGACTTTTAACCTTTACCTCCTGTTTCCATTTTTTATGCTAAACTAAGCTAATTTAACATTAGCTCTTGGAAAGCAAGCAAACCAGTGTATTTCCCCAAATGGCAAACTTTTCCTTTAATAATAACAGTAGGTAACAGAGAGAATTTACTGCATATCAAGTCAGGATTTGATCACTGCATCAGAGCATATGTAATCGGACAGACAACTATGTACAGGTTATTTGACGTATTGGACCAAGGAATGGCTAGGCAGTTTTCTTTAGCTCATGCAAATACACAAATACAATTCAAAGTCCTGACACAATGCTGTTTAAAAGAATCCAGGCATGTTGTGCAGCTGCAGCAGCTGGGTAGTAAGAAAGTGACTGAATGCCAATGAAACATACTGCTCTTGCTATGAACCCTCTCATTTTCAAAGCACGGGAGGCCCATGCAACATACACATGCGCTACGTGGAAGTCATCTGCTTCTCCTAACCCCTTTCTGTCTTTGAGTTTCGACTATGACATTCATTAGGAGGGCTGGAGCCTAGATTTATTATCAGTCAGCTGTAGCGCCCTTCTCCCTGAGACACAAGAGGAAGGACAAATATAGGGAAGTCTTGATTTGGATTGTGTTGCTTGTTCCTACCACCTCCATCGGGCCTGAAAATATCCCAGACACGACTGCTCTGGGCTCTCCGGTCATCTGGAAGTTCAGTCACCAGACCTGTCTGCTAATATTAGACTAGTCCCTGTTCAGTTAAAGGGCATGCTTCTTGTAGTGTAAACACAACTTGATCTTCCGATGCTTTCCTTGGCAGGTCTACCACATATCATCTTAAAACACCATTTGACCCCTTTTCACTACACTTAAAATTTTTGTGCCTGCTTTTAAAAAAAAAAAAGCATTTTAAAAGCACTGCAGGATCTGTGCAGGTTCCTGTTTTTGTGGATGAAAGTATTTTAACCCAGTGGGATTGGACGCTTGCCTCCCCTTAGCTACCTGTGATTACGAAACCTGTGAGTGGACCCTGTTGCCAGCAAACAAGATCTGGGTTTTTGTGTGTGGTTGAGTGGCGACAAAAATCCAGTTAATCATAACTTTTGGATATAATTGTATGTTGAACAGTCATATGATTACTGCTTGGGCTGATTTTTGCTTTAGGTAATGTCTACCAAAATAACCATATTGAAACAAAATGACAAACAGCTCTGTGAGCTACCTCTGAAGAAGACACACACAGCGAAAGCTCTTTCAAAATGTCAACGATGCTGTCCTGATGAAAATGTCACCAATTGTGTTACCTTTACCTATTGAGGGGTCCTTGAGTTGGCTCAGGAGCAGAGACAGATGTCTCCAAACTTCTTTGCACTAGCTCATTGCGATATTTCCAACATAATGTGACTTTTGTAGTCATGTTTAAAAACTGAAATAATGCTGCGACAGAGGTGGAAGGACAGATTACAGAAATCTTTAAAGTTGCATAAATGACTGGTCAGATGAGGTTTGGAACCACTTACCAGCCCATTGTATAAAATTCCAATCAAAATGTAACTTTTATTAGTCATATACATATTTATTTTTAGTGAAGCATGTAACCAGCTATTACAACCATTAGTTAAAGTCTTGACTATTGTTCTTCCAGTCAATGGTATTTTGGCATAATCATATTAATGTCACGTTGAATTGGGGTCACAGCAAACTAAATTACAAAACATCTAGCTACAGAAAACTTTATTAACTGAACCTGGTGCTGGAGTGTGGTTGTGAACAAGGAAAAACACAGTCACTGAAGCCACTTCCCAACCCCTAAAACAGACATAAAGCAGTTTGCCAGGAGCAGCTGACTGGCCGCCTAAATACTGCTTCCAGTTATGACAGCAGCTTGTGCAGCCCAGAAATCCCTCCTTGTCCTCTGATATCATTGAAAAAATGGCTTCAGTTTGGTAGTGCTTGACACTCTCTCCCACCTCTGGTCAGACTGTCTTGCTTACTTATCCATTTATGTTGGAGCATGTTGGTGGCAGCAGCAGATGCAGAGTCCCGAGGGAGCTGCTGCTAGTTCAGATAAGCGGAGCCTTTCATCAGCGCGGTGGCTTTGGCACATACGCTGGCACAGGGGAGAGCAGCAACTAAATGCCTGGCATTGTCGTCAGGCCAAGCCAGGTGATGAGATGAAAGCTGTTGCAGTCACTGACAGAGACATTAGTATTCATTAGTCGATTGGCATGCAGTAAAGGAATGCTGTCTTTTGAAGTGTCTTCGGTCTTGTCGGTTGGTATGCACAACCACTTTTTTGGGCAGACATCAGCTAAAGCCAGATGAGTGGGACAGTCTGTATATGGTGTGTTTGACCTTTGTCATTCAGTCTCAAGTTGCCAATTTGCAAGAAATATGCTAAATATTCCTTAGCTCCAGCTTCTCATGTGAGATTAGTTTTGGTCTTATGATAGTAAATTGAAAGTCTTTGTTTGTAGACAGTTGGACAAACAAAACAAGATGTTTAAAGATGTCATCTATCATTAGGGACAATTGCGAAGCACATTTTTTGCATTTTCATACACTTTGTAGACCAAGTGCAAGTGATTAATTAATCATTAACAATAGTCATTACTTACATCCCTCTTTCAGTTGTTGTTTCTCGGTTCCGTCATGAACACACGTTGTTATATAATTCTGCAGTTAAATGTTGGTTGACACCAAATCAATTACAGCAAAGAACTTCATTTATTAATCAAAAATGACCCAAATTCTTCTCTTCCAGTCTGTCAAACGTGAGAATTTCCTGCTTGTTTCGTTTTGATATTGTTGTTAATTGAAAATATTTAGGTTTTGGACTGTTGAACACCCAAACAAGCAATCTCAGCAGGTACAATGGCAAGTTTTGTCGTGGATTTTTTGTTTTTACATTTTTTAAATTCATTTTTCATATACAACACAAATAGTTTCAAACATCAAGACAGCAAATAATGACAAAAGTATCATTAATTGCAGGCCTCGTTAAAAGTAACTTTACCTGGTTAATAGCATTTTTCTCAATTCCTATTTTAAAAAGTGTTTTTCTGTTGTACATCTACTAAAAACTTTGGTCTCTAAACACACACATGCACAGGGCCTGGTCTTTGCATGGAGTTGTTTACACTGCGCTTCCTGTGTGTCTGGGCCCCGTTGCCCCCTTACGTCACCCTATTCTGTGCAGGAGGGACACAACAGGGTGAAGGGGTGATGGGGTGTGGGGGTGAGCAATGAGGTAGTTCATTAGTCCCCCCGGTCCATCCTAAATGAGATGCAGATCCATTCTCTCTGAGTTTCCCCGAGTTCCTCTTTTCTTTTCTTTCTTTTTTTTTTGTTGCCGCCCTTTTCCCTTTCCAGTCTTTTGATTTTACATTCTGAGACTCAGTACTGTTTCCTAACCTCTTGTTATCCTCATTTACATTTGCCCTGTGAATGTGCTGCATTTCCCTTTTTACAAGGTATTTTTTGTACGATTAGGAGCTTTTTCATTTTGCAACTCAACAAACAAGTGTTAAGTTAATTTCACTGGTGGTCTGACAGTGCAGCCACTCCTTTTCTTATCTGTTTGGCAGAATAGGATTGTGCTTAGGAGTGAAGCTCTCGACTTCATAAATATTCCATGCCTTGCCCTATATTTTTCCTCTGTGTGCCTTGACAAGACATGTGCAGAGCTCTGGATGTTCTGGAAGGAACAGCACTTGTAAGTTGTGCTCTTTATGACTGGTCACCATAAGTAAACAATCATTTTAAAGCTTAGCACTACCTCATTATTAGGTCCTCTCTGGTAAGTGTCAGCTTGTTTTTATGTCAGTTTTGCATTTGTACATTTTACTGCTCCTCTCAGCTGAAAGAATCCCTCCCTGAGCTGCAAATGAGCAAACACTGCATCAGAATGTACTGTCATAGTTTGCTGATTCTGTCATACAGTGAGTCATGTGTTTTGCAACAGAGGACCCAAGATTTTTTCACCCTGGTTTACACTCCTCCTGTATGGTTGATTGACAGGTAGGAAAACAGCTGTGTGGTATGTTGTCAAAAAGTTGTGCTCACATGTCAGATCATCTAGTCTATATACTTATGCTGAGATAAAAGAGCTCTCATTTTAATGCTGTGTGCTGTTCCAAGGACATAGCCTCTGTCACCTCTGCTCTTATAATGGAATTCTTATTGTTTGCACAAAAATATTCATACTCTGTTGTTACTGAAATAATTAAACTGGAAGGGTTTTTGTGCCCTGCGGTTTTGGAGGCGATTATCTAAGTCTATTAAGTAGCACTGGGGCACTACATGAAGAAACAGGCTCTGCAGTGTGGGTATTTATAAACCTGCTCTAACAAAGTAATATGCTGTGAAATTGGATTTCTGCTAAATCACATTTTGTGTAGCAGCATTACCAGTTGTCCCAGTTTTAACTTGGCCCCTTACCTACAATGTCATCAGCCAAGCTGCAAAGTACTAAATTCTATTGTAATTATACTTCAGGAGTGAATGTGCCATGAGCTTTTCAGAAACGGTGCTACATTTTTCCAAATCAACACTCAAAGTTGCACATACTATATATCTTGTCCAAACTGACATGTCCCTAACAGAGAAATGGCACTGAGTGTGTGCTAATTGCCTGCTGATTCTCAACCTGCCGTTCTGCTCCCACACTGTGCTCATGCATGCGTGTCTACACCCACTTCTGCAGGGGTTCCTTTAGCATTTCTGCTGACTTTTACAGATATCTTATTCCATTGTATCACTTTTGCATGCAAATGGGTTTGACTGCGTGCTTCAGGCTTTGTTTGACACCTGCAGCTGGAGAGGCCCCATTGGGAGACCTGATGGGGCCAACTGAGCCGTGGTGGAGGGTGACGGTGTGATGTTCAACCAATGATCACACACAGCGTGCCACAGATTCCTGAACCTCCTCTGACCTACTTTGTAAGGTCTCTTGGTAGTCAAATACCCATTCGATATGCAGGAGGAGAGCAAAACAAAGCCACTGTGCCAGGACATCACAGCTTTTAGTTGCTGTAAGGAATGATTTACTTTCTACTACCAAATTAGTAAGAGAAGATGCTAAGAAGAAGAATGTCCTCTATTTAGAAATTAAAGCACCTAAAAACTTGTAAGGTTTTTCTAACATATATTATTTGTGCCTTTAATAAGAAACAATCAAAGTTAAGGTTAGACAAAACCTTAGATATAAAATAATGAGTTAATTACATGAACACTTTATAAGCATACATCAAACAACAGCAAACAAAGAAATAATAAACACAACACAAATGCTGAAATGTGGCAAAGGAAATAAATCCGTAGGACCGCAGTAAGAAGATGACCTAGCTTTTCAGGACCTGTACTGAGAGGCTGGTGACGCACACAAAACCTTCGAACTGTGTGATATTTTATCAGGCTTGTGAAATACTGGCCAAATGTTTGTCCTGTGTATTTTTCTCCCTGGTCTTCCAATAATAAGATCCGCCAAAGTGTTTTTCCATGTTCAGGCTGGATGGAGACTCTGGCATCTCAGAGGAGGTTGATGTGCATTGATTTCTGAATATGAATAATGTAAGTGATGTCACAAGAGGGTGGTCTAATGGCTTTTGGCTGTAGTCCTCTCCTGGGTGCAGTTCCTCCGGGAAGCTGGAGTGTAAATATGGCAAGAAGGTAGTTACTGAGGTGATGCAAGCCACCTCCTGAGGTGTACTCCCTCTGTTCATGTATACATATGATGGATTTATGCTAGAATTTCTGTTTTTGTAATGACTTCACACAGAAATACACCAAATGAGAACATTCTGTTGTTTGACAGCTGGATAATTTAATTATTTGTGTTCAGGTCTTATTATTTCAGAACAGCCAGAATACAAAGTTCATAGATTGCTGAGTTAGATCAGTGGCATAGATTTAGCTATTTCATTCAGTACATCTCTGTGCAAATATTACTTAAGCATTCTCCTCAAAGCACTGCATGACTGTGTCCAAGTCTTGTTTGCTGTAAGGGGTCACCGCGTGGACACTTTTCCAAATACATTTGCACGTACAATTGCAAGAAAAAGTATGTGAACCCTTTGGAATTTCATGGTTTTCTGCATTAATTTGTCATAAAATGTGATCTGATCTTCATCTAACTCAAGGGTATTGACAAATATAATGTGCCTAAACTAGTAGCACAAAAAAAATTCTGATCTTTCATGTCTTTATTGAACACATTCATTCAACATTCAAAATGCTAGTGGAAAAAGTATGTGAACCCTTGGAATTAATAACTGGTTGACCCCCCTTGGCAGCAATAACCTCAACCAGGTGCTTCCTGTAGCTGTGGATCAGACCTGCACATCGTTCAGGAGGAAGTTTAGCCCATTCTTCCTGACAGAACTGCTTTAGCTCTGTCATATTCTTTGGACGTCTCATGTGTATGGCTCTCTTCAAGTCATTCCATAGCATCTGTATTGGATTGAGGTCTGGACTCTGACTTGGCCACTCCAAAAGGTGGATTTTGATTTTATGAAGCCATTCTCTTGTGGACTTTTGGGTCATTGTCCTGTTGCATCACCCAACTAC
>OMNN01097948.1:0-14771 GCA_900302755.1 Chromis chromis
CCGGCGGGCAACGCGGACCTCCGCGGACCTTATAAACATCTTTATGAGGTCTTTATAAAACATAGATATTATCATCATCGTATTGCGTTTGTTTAACCGCTATGTAATGATACAAGCTTAGAGGGCTGGTGATGTAACAGCGTGGCTCCAACTTGGCTCCTGGCCAGTGGAAACGCAAACCGGCTCTTAGGAGGAACGGAGTTTGAACCAACAAAGCTCCGAAGGAGGACCACAACAACAAGAGTGGCTCCGACCGCAGAACCAGCAAGTGGTTCGACCGGCTGGACGCACTCCTGGTTCACCGGCCGGCGTTTACGTCCTCATACGTTCTCATGCGTCATTGGCTTAATTTGCATGATCTCCCCGGTACTTCAGACCGCGGTCGAAACGCGGACGACATGGGCAACAGGAACTTTTTAGTTCCTCAAAAAAAAGCCCAGGAACTATTTAGTTCCTAGTTCCTGCGGTCGAAAAGGGGCTTTAGACAAAGTGATTGGGCGCTGTGGCTCAGGTGGTAGAGTGGGTTGTCCACTGATCACAAGGTTGGCGGTTCGATCCCCAGGCCCTCCGCATGCCGAAGTGTCCTTGGGCAAGACACTGAACCTGAAGTTGCTCCCAATGGCAGGCAGGGACCTTGCATGGAAGTCTGTCGCCATTGGTGTGTGAATGTGTGAATGTGTGAATGAGAAACACATTGTAAAGCGCTTTGAGTACCACTAAGGTAGAAAGGCGCTATATAAGTGCAGACCATTTACCATTTAGAAGTTATTTTATCATGTCAAGATTTCAAATTTTGAAAGACTGCAATGACTTGACTACTCATAATGCCTGGAGAGAAGACACATCTTTTTGCTGATTGGTTTGGAAGAACATCCTCGTATGTATCACTCAAAATTACAATTCTGCACCCTGCATTTCCAACCCTGTCTTTTAAATTGACCGTCCTTTACAACTACACTGCATTATTTACCTTTGGAAAGTAAAGTAAACCAAAATGGTACGACTGTGACATAGCAGGAAAGGGTTTCAGTCTGGATGAGCCACACAGTCTGCAGAAGGATATAGGAGGTATAAGACAGGACTTCACCCAGGAGAGCAGACTTTGTGTCCCATGTGGGACCATTATTCTTAGACTGAAGTTTTGTTTTCACTCAATGTCTGCTCTCAGTTTTTACTCACTATTTGGTTAAGTTTGGTGAGCCAAACTACCTGGTGAGACTTAGGAAGATATCCCGGTTTGGGTTAAAATAAGACACTTTCATAACATGTTTAAAGCTTCTCCTCCATTTTGTAGATTACCAAGGTGACAAGTTCCATCCCATCTAATGTGTAACTGGTTTGCTGAAAGGGAGTGACTGTTGGAAAGCAATAAAATGAATAGTACAGACATATTGATTAGAGATGTTTTTGTGTTTCCTCACGAATTCAAAACGTAATTGAGAATTTAATTTTATTGTATCAGAACATGATTTTTGAGAGACTAATACAGGTGGTATTCTGTCTGAATGTCGGAAAGTTAATGGTGTGGAGGTTGGGGTGGTGGAACATATTTTAGTTGCCATGAACACAATCTTTCCTTAGCCCGAACAACGTTAAATATATATGCCATGTTCACACAGTGCAAAAAATGTATGTTGCAGAATCCCATTTAATAATAATAATGTTCATGTTTCAAATGTGTGTCGTACCAGAATATATCTCCAATAGATGGGTGGTTAAAAGGGCTGCAGTCCTAAAGACTACTGATAGAAAGTAGTTGAATATGTCAATAGTAGATTAATAGCAGGTTTTGGACAGTTAGACTTAACTAACCTCTTTTACAAAACTCAATGTAAAATGCTCAATATAGTTTAAACACTGATTACATCAGATTAGTAGAACACATGTAATGGGTTACATGATATTCGTTAACTTGTTATGTCCAAAATTGTCTTGCAGTCGGCACATATAATTGCCAACTATTAGTTCCTATGAACAAGTGAAGTTTCATGCTCAAAGTTAAAGGATTATAGCCTTTAAGCAATATGTTAAAGCTGAAGTACTAATACAGACTACCAAATTCAGTAGTCTAGCTAATCTCCATTCACTAGAAAACCAAAATGCGATGCTGTGGGTTCATGTGAGGATCCTGTTTCAGACTCAGAGCAGAGGGTTGATGACCAAGATGAAGAAAGGCACTCCAGTGTCTTTCATTTTCCCTCCAGCTAATTGTCATTGAATCATGACATACATGCTCAAGCTGTACACTCAATCAGCGTAATGGAATCTACATGTTCAAACAGCAGTGGAGACAACATGTGGTGTCTTTGTTGTCCTTCAGTGTGCAGACTTCAGACTTGATGGACAAGGTTGTCCATTATCCTTTCTCCTCTGAGTCTCTGTTCTCTACATGTGCCCTGAGAGAGACAGGACACAGCACAGTTCTTCTGACCTGATGCTTGAAAAATATCAATAATTTAATGAGGAGATGCTTTGATTTACTCAGAGATACTTAAAGTATATCTGGAAAATGGGGCATGGGATGGACAGACGAATTGGTGCAGCATCAGGGGTAGTGTGGGTGTTGTACCGAACCATTGTGGTGGAGACGGAGCTGAACCGGAATTCAAAGCTCTTCATTTACCATTTGATCTGTGTTACAACCTTCAATTATGGTCATGAGCTCTGGGTAATGACCGAAAGAATGAGATCATGGATGGCCGAAATGAGATTCCTCGGCAGGGTGGCTGCACTCAGCTTAGAGACAAGGTGAGGAGCTTGGACATTCAGAGGGAGATCGAGGTAGAGTTGTTGCTCCTTCATGTCTAAAGGAGCTGCCTCAGGTGGTTCAACATCTCATCAGGATGTTTCCTAGATGCCTTCCTTTGGAGCTTTCCCAGGCATGTCTAGGCAATCTAAAAAATGATTCAAAATGATATCACCTGACAGTAACTGCATCCTGTTCTCAGTTTGCCAAACTCCTTTTCTCTGAATGTTTTCAACTATGATTTTAAGAACTGCTCCCATTTCTCTTCTGAAGCAATGTTTAGAAGAAAAAATCTGTGCAAGAATTAATATGACACCTACTATTTTGGTGCAGGATGATAATTCATTTGTGTGACTCTACAAAAAGAGTACAGTTACAATAAATATCATGACACCTACACAGACTGAATTCAACTGACAGTACATGCATGAGAAGCAATTTCAAATGTTACTTCAAATGGATTTAGATGGGAAAACAGCCAAAAGGCTAAAACATTGTGGCTCAGCAGTTTTATTTTTCCTGTTTTTTTCATGCATGTCTGCTGTACTGTCAGACCGTCGTAGCTCACCAGGAGCCAGACTGACTTTTACACCAGTGGTCAAAACAAAACATTTCTCTGGGTCGACTCAGCATCTTAGCTCTGTCCATCTGCTGATGGATGTTAGATTTAGCTGAAAGGGCTAAATTTATGACTTTGGGGTTTAGCGTGTTGACTATAAGCTGCACTGATCTATATTTTTACATTTAAAATATAACTCAGTTATTACATATAATATTGTTGTGACTTAGTCTGCCCGCTAAAGGCCAGCGATGATCAGGCAGCTTTGTCAAACGTAGTCAAAAATCACTTCTGGATCATCTGTTGGAGTCTTCAAACAGTCTTCAGAGTCTGATGCGAATAATGTCGATTCAATACAGAGGCTGTACGAACAAACATGATTAAAATCTCGAGAATTTAACTAAGTAAACAAAGCGTTACATCATCTTATATACTTATGCAAACTTCTTCTAAACTCTCCTCCTTTGTCTGCAAAACCACAACCCATCCTTCTTGAAAACCAATCACGAGGTCTCAATCATCATTTTGTTTGAATTTATATCAACAAAAATGCATATTCTATGAGGAAAAAGTTAGGACACCCTACCCCCTAATAGCTAGTGTTACCCCCTTTGGCTGAAATAACTTCAGCGAGACTCTTCTTGTAGCATCTACCAGTCTCTGACATCAGTCTGAGGAAAGTTTGTCCCACTCCTCAACGCAGAATTCTTCCAGCTGTGAGATGTTTGAGGGGTTTCTTACATGTACAGCCTGTTTCAAGTCACTTACAGCATCTCAATGAGGTTAAGATCTGAGCTTTGACTCTGCCATTCCAGGACCCTCCTTTTTTTTTTTTTTTTAAACATGTATTTTTCAGTTTTAATTGTTACCTCCACCAAGCAGAGGTTATGTTTCAGGAAATGTTGATAATGGGACAAGGAACAGGCGATTACATGTTGGTGATGTTCTGGATTATCATCTGGATCCAGGAATTTTTTGTGGAAATCACAATATAGGTGGACATGAGCTGCTTGGCGGAGGTCTGAGCTCTCTGAGTGCTTTTCTAGTTTAGTTATATTACTTGTATCCCTCAGTATTGATAAAATCGATATTAAATGTACATATGTCTAAATATGTTATGTTATATAAAACACACAGGCTTTCATCGGGTGTCCTAACTTTTTCACATGACTGTATACTGCCTGCATTTTATGGTGAGATACATGGAAAAACACAAGAATTTCATGATACTAAGGTTTTTTTCCTTGATCTAAAGGCTGAAACAATGTTGGACTGGTCTGAACCTGATCCATCTACAGATGGTGGTAACCTCAATGAAAGGTAACGTTTTATAGGTCACTCTCAGCTCCAGACACACTGGAAACCAGGAACTTTACTTTTCCATGCCATCTCTCAGCGTGCATTAGCAGCGACCTATATTCTCGCTGATGTGGGAGACAAATGTGAGACATGTGCACTGCCCAGAGCATTACAGCGACCATGATGGACCAAAGCAATCCTAGTGGTCTGTGAGTCTGGGCGATTACACACCGGTCCACATAATAGAAGCCCATTAACTGAGGGCTAGAGAGGAATGACAGGGGTGGCGAAGTCACCCGGCAGGATTAATGAGATCGCCACCCAGTTCGAGGACACCACCGCCTGATCCAAGCCAAAACATTTAGCAGCTGTAAAGAGAGATGTCAGTCCACTGGAGCAGAGGAAAAATATGATGGTAAGACTTCAGCACTCTTAAACATCTGGATACTTTTATCACACTGTTGTTATGCACATATTCTGATGTATCTAATGCATGTTCTCAACATCAGGAAGATTGATTAAAACATACCAGCGGTTTTTAAAACATCCTTAAAGTTTTCTGATAGATTTTCTAGGACTTGGATTTCAGAACGTCATATTGATATCAACTTGTTGAAACTTGCTTTAGGTGAGATTGATTTGAAAAGGCTGCCTTGTTCCAGAGTAAATCCACACTTTTTGAAAGTTTATCATCATTTTTTTTTGTAAAACCCTGCTTTATCATGGCATTGACTGGAATAGATAGTAGTGAATACATTAAGTCAACTTTTTGTCCTCTGTGCAACCAAACTAATAGTTTACAAGCTTGCTAACGACAGGATGTCACCAACTAGCCTGACCAATCGAACCAGGGCTCAGTTATTTAGAAAGTTTAATCTGGACCAGAGTGGTCAGGATTTGGAAATCCCATGTTTTTCATCCAGGATCAGGTAATCCATCATTTGTGCCAGTTTTTCAAAGCGACAACAGATTGTATCACGCTGATCCAGATACAAACTTCACAACTTTACCAAATCCAGATTACCTGTGCTCTAAATGGGACTAAGTATCGCAATGTAAAATATGTAAAAAGGTGCAACAGTCACATGGGGTCACCTCAAAGGCTTGTATATGAGGAGGGAGAACACAGCACAATGAAACATCACAAACAACACCTTCCATTTAAAATTTCTTTGAAACAGTCAGACCCCTCATCTGACCTATAACTAATAAATACAAACAAACAGATACACATTATTCACAAACACACTGTGGATATTTTGAACACGTTTTAAATCATTTAAAGGATAAATGTCCAATAGTTAACAAAATAAACAACATTCACAGGTTTTCTTTGGTGAAAATGTCGACTTTATCGCTGTACAGTTAAACACATCAAGGGCAAAATGGAAATAAATGTATATATAGAACATGATACAGTTAAATGGTAAATGTTCTGCACTTATATAGCGCCTTTCTACCTTAGTGGTACTCAAAGCGCTTTACAATGTGTTTTGCATTCACCCATTCACACACACATTCACACACCAATGGCAACAGACATCCATGCAAGGTGCCTGTCTGCCATTGGGAGCAACTTGGGGTTCAGTGTCTTTTCCAAGGACACTTTGGCATGCAGAGGGGCCGGGGATCAAACCGCCACCTGAGCCACAGCCGTCCAGTTGTATTATTACATTTTATTTACATTTTGCCTCTGACGTTCAGACTGAATTCAGCCTTCATGGGATCAGGATCATCCCAGGTATCCCAATGCTACTAAAACGTTCGGATGACATGCTCTAATGTGATTTCAGAGTCCTTTTTTTCTTCTTTTGAACAATACCTTTTCAAGATTTTTCAATTAGATAGCTGGCATCCCATCAGATTGCTTACTGAATATGTCTTAATAAAATTATATTATGTACAAAAAATCATAACAATGATAATAATAAAGTAAATTTTAAAACATAGTCTGTGGTAAAAGTTCCCCAGAAGCCAGAATCTCAATGTCCAGAAGCACCTATAGAACATACATATGAATTCTGCTATGGAGGTGCAAATCATGTCACTGCTTTAGCTAATCAAAGGTAGCTGCAGCCACCTGAAATTGTTACTCTGGTGTTATTTGGAAATGTTGGAGTAATTAGTACCATTGGAAATAAAAATTCTAGCTCCTAGGCCCCATCAACAAAGCTGGACCACATCCACTGAAGTCATTTTCAGTTTCACTGTACCATTTCCTTTGGACTCCTCTGTCTTGTGACTCTCCTGCGGTTGTGTCCTTCAAGCAGAAAGAAGTGGAAACAGTGGTGGAGTCTATAATGGCGTGCTCATCCATCATCGACTCATATAGACGCGCTATTTGTATGCAAATGATCCCTCATTTGGCTCTGAATCGGGCTGTTAATGGTGTTCTCAGTGCAATCTGTCACTCTGTGCACTTGACAAGACTTTTTCATTCGCTGACATGCCTGTCCTGCACTGTCGAGTCCACGAGGCTCGTCTCTCACACAGAAGAGCTTGTGTGTGTGTGTTACAGCTCTGATAATAGCCACTAATGAATGGTCTTCAGACAACTGTGAGAAGCTCACTCACACATTTATAGCCATTTACACACACTCCCCAACACCTCTGCACACACACATTATGAAACAGAAAACTACTTGATACAGCTAATGTGACTGATGTGCAACAAGTGCAACTACAAATAAGACATTTATAACAAATGAGACATTCACGTGATTTTCTTTTTTCTTATTTTCCTTATCATTAAATATAAGTAATCAGTGAATATGTCCTTACTGTCTGCTAGTTGTCAATTCTGTGTGTGTGCTGAAAGAAAAACTCCAGTTTGTGAGAAGCGCTAACTCTGTAAATGGGAAACAAACAAAGAAGCTCGGACCAATCCATACATTATTCTAACGAACCAACAACAGGTGGCATTTGTACTTGTGCTTGTGAGACTCTTCTCCGTCCTGTTTCCAAGAGGAAATGTCAAGCAAGAAGCTGATTTCATCACCACTGGGCTTTGCTTCTTCACTCATGGACACAGACTGAGACAGGCCAAGAGCCCCGATGCTCCACCATTATAATGGGTGGACTGGGTCTTCCATTCAGCAAATGCAGCAGCAGGTTGATGCAGGGTTCAGCTCGGACACCATTGGGGAAAGGATGATGTCTGTAGTCGGCACTATGGTTCTCCTAGTCGGTAAAACACTGAACCACTAACTCTCACTAGGTTTTACTTTATTGTGCTTGCATGATGTTCATTTAATGACGTTTTATGTTGTAACATTTGTTTGTTTTAGCCATAAAAAAAGAGAGATCCACTTCAGTGCCTATAAGGGTTAGGTCTGCTGGTCCAATTGTTAGTGGTCGCTGCCATGGCAGTTTGCATTTATGATTTTGGGGGAGTGTTGCTTCTGAAGGAGCACTGAAGCGAGAGATGTGTTTCTTTGGCTATTGATTTCAAATATGAGGTCAAATATGCGGTCATCAACTTGGTAGTGTCTTGACTCCTTATTCCTGGCTATCTAAAAATTCGCAAAGAGGTGGAGCAGGGGTGGAGCTGAGGGCTGCCATGGACTGTCCTGTGATGGTATCCACCTGTCACTCAAGGGGACTACACTCTTAATTTTAAGCCTTAATACAGTATACACAAATTAGTTATATTATTTATCCCTTGTATAGCTGTCAAGTACAGGAAAATTAGCTATAGAGACCAAAACAGTTTTTTGCACTAGGCTGTAAACATGTTTATTTATGCTGTAAAGTTGAACCTTTTAACATGGGGGTCTATAGGGATTGACTTACTTTTAGAGACAACCTCAAGTGGCCATTTGAGGAACTGCAGTTTTTGTGAATACCACATCCGTTGGTTGTTCAAGGGGACTTGTCTCTTAAACAAGATCAGCACAATCCAACTTAAGGGCAGGAAACTACAAATAACATTCAACAAAACAACTGGACTGATGATCAAGTCTTTGGGAGGAACATTAAGAAGTTATCGTTTTAAATTTGGCTTTCATCAAATTGAATATTAGTCTTAAAACATTAAATAACACCTCAGCACAGATTCATTCAGTGTGAACAACCTCTGTGAGTCACAGGGTCAGTGGGACCCTGATGCAGAAAGCTGAGCCTCCGTGCTGCCTCAGTGACCCGACTCCTCACTTGGCTGCTGTGCAGACTGACAGCAGTGATGGTGGCCATGTCTGGCCTCTGCCTTACAGGGACACTGGACTCAGGCAGCTGGCAGCCTGCTGAGGAGGAAGCCAAGGCCAGAGCTGAGCTGGATCACTGAGGTCAATCTCAATCTAAAGCAGCAGCAAGACAGAAACAGAGGAGCTTCATTGGCTGGAACCTGATAAGTGCTCCTAACAAAATTCCACCTGAAAATTGACAATTATTCAGCGCTAAATTTCTTCTTTTTGCCCTCCAATCCTGTGACTTTGCATGTTTATTGTTTTATGTGTAGGGATTAGTGAAGCTAATGTTGTAATCCTTATATTTTCAGTCATGGCTGATTTGGTTTTGTGCAGCTAAATTGTTAGAAAGGCATCAGAAGCTTCTTTTTTTATCTGTTAAAAACACAATAAAGAAAACACATAACAATAAAGAAGTCAGTCAAAAATAATTGGAGCTGTGATCTGAATTCAGGCTGCAAACCACATGCACAGCTTTCCTCTATGCTCTGCTGCTCTTGTTAAAAAAATATTTGATGGGTGGAAAAAATGCTTGTTTTGTGCTAAGATAGGCAGTTATAATCCAGGAGGGAGATTTACTGCATGTAAGTGGTAGTGGTCATGTGAAAAAGGGGAAGCAATGCACTTTTTCTGCAAGTATTTTTTTTAAATGTAAAGGTTATGTTAATGCAAATGGGTTATATTTAATCTTAAATTAAAATGTTCTTATATAGAGCTTCTTGTCATTGAGTAAGTTGGTACCAGCAGCAAGAATTGAACTTCTAACCTTGGCAGTGTTAATGTCTTGCTACACCTACCAAAACCCGCCAACTCACGTTTGCTTTAATATACAAACCAAGATGGCAGAATATGTAAGAGATTTAATTCCGATGAAATTCTCATTAAGGTCGTCCCACGTCACAGCAGAGGTGTTGACCCCACTGTGTGTCTGAATACTCACTGTGAGCCTTTGATTGGAATTACGTCATACACGCTCGAAGCTTTGTAAGGAAACAGCGCTGGCATAGTTGGCTGCTTAACTGCAACTAAAAAAGGCCACCCACGTCAAGCCGTGAGGAACATCACTGAAAAGCGAATGCTTCAGAAGACGCCAGTTATAGTTCATCAAGGCCTGTATGAAAGGAAACCAGTGGCATTGGAGCTACAATTGGACAAAGTGGCTTTGTACCCACTCACAGCTATATTCTCAGGCTAAAGCTGAACATGCAGCATAATTAGGATTTTAAAACATCCTTTTTGCTCTCTGTTTTCCTGGTTGCTGCTTATATTAACACAGAGACAAATTCACTGTGTTCAGCTTAATCACCAGCCCAAACCCTCATCCACTGACAACTGCAGATCAAGTACACTTCAGGCTCTTTGGGTTCGTAGCGATCTTAAAGTCATGTCACATTTATAGCAGTTACAGGAAATATAGCTGAAATGCTAGTACAAACAAAAATGCAAGGACAAAAAATTATAGGGAGGAATTCCCCCATCAACTGTACCTATGCAACCAGGAACAAAAGTGTACCCATTTGCACATCCAAAAGATACAGGCAGAGCTGGCTGGTCTATTATTAATATATATAATTAATGATTTTAATCTGGTTTTAACCTGTAAAGCACTTTGCACTACATTATTGTATGAAAAGCGCTTTATAAATAAAGATTGATTGATTGATTGATATTAGGCAATATAGGCACATGCTAAGTGTGTCGTGGCCTCCAGGGGGCGCCACTAAATCGGGAAAAATTTCACCTTAATATAATATTAAAAATATTAAAACTAGTTATTACTATTAACTCTTAAAAAGGAAAAGCTCACATTGATTCAAATGTAAAGCAATGCCCAATTAACATTACTACAAAACAATGCTATTGGATTTCTTTTGTAAATCGCCGATGGAGGGGGGCGCCATATAAAATCTCACCTAGGGCATCACATTGGGTAGGGCCAGCTCTGGATACAGGGCTACATTTACAGTTAGAAGCTGTGTTTCCATGTTGTGTTTTCAACCACATTTTTTTAGTACTTCAAACAGAAGAGCCAGAATGCTTCATAGGAGATGGAGACAGTAATTCACATGACTGATCAGCTGTTTCTGTTTCCTTCTTTGTGTCTTCACCTCCAGACAGCATGAAACATGTTCAATAGCAGCAGTCATTACAGCCGTCGTAGATAGCCACAATTTTTTTTGTTTCTTCTTCTTTTCAAGCTTCTTAGAGTTCTGTGTAGCATAGTCCACATCCTGACGACACTACACAGCCTAGTTTATTTACTCCAAAGCAGTTAATGGAAACAAGCCTGATTCACATTTTCTTTTTTGAATTCTTTTGCAACATTTCCAAAGTTCACTTCAAATTTTCTTAACAATTAAATGAATATCTTTTGTCAGTAGTATATCTCTCCTAGCTCTGTTTTGGTCTTTACAACTCTTGAGACAAATATCTCGCTCATTGATGCTTCATCAACCCCTGTCTGTAACTTTAGTGCCGTTCAGGTAGTGTGCCATGAAAACAACTGCCTGCATGTAGAAACAAGGCTGAGATTGAACCAAAATGAGCTGAGAGAAGCTAAAACGCTTGTTATAGTTATGGGGACCTGCACAGTCAGATGGTAATTCTCTGTGGGTTTGTTTCTACTATTGTCTCCTTTCACATTAAGCAGTCATTTGGCCCTTTAATGATATAAAGCTTTATAGCATTTATTTTTTTACTAAAAATAGAAAGACATAGCCAGCTATCAATGAACCTGAAATGGACTACACACATGTATTTCTTTTTGCTGGCCCTTTCATTATTTCCACTCATGTAATAAGTGCTGTCATTGTAAAAAGAGAAGTCATCCGTTTTACATTATTATTTCCCTTCTTCCTCTTATTTCTGGCCACTGTGATCAATTTCACGCTTGGTTTGAAAGGATGGCACTTGATTTGAACTGATTGTGAGGATTTCTTGTCAGCCTTTGATCAATTTCATGCTTCGTTTGACGAGATTGTCACATCATTTGGGCTGCTGCACCACTGCAATGCAAAGTGGGAATATTTTAGAAATAGCATTTCATTTGTCTTGTATGTGCAATGAGAACCAACAGCCCTGTTTAAAAATAGCACTCGCAAACTTCTAACCTCACCAGTGGTTGAGGAATTACAAAGTATTTTGCCTGCAGTTGGGAGATTTAACCGATCATGAACCCTCCTCTCCAACCACCAGAGAAAAGGTTGAGGACCTGTTCTCCAGAGGCAGAAGGGCCTTCGAGCTTTATCCTGAGCCAAACTGAATTATCTGTGATTACATCAATTAGTTCATCTTCTTTGCTCAATTGTATGTAAGTAAATAACCTTCTGCTCTACAATAGCAGTCTGACTCAGTCACTGTGAACTAGAGTTCTGCTACCTAAACCTGTTGGCTTACTAAGAGGTCTGGAGTCGCTTTTCAAATGTAATCTAATAAAAAAAAAAGTCTGTTCCTGTCTCTGACTGTGGTCTTAGTTTATGCATTGCATCAGACCCTACCCAATGTGGCGCCCTAGGTGAGATTTTATATGGCGCCCCCCTCCATCTGTGATTTACATACACTTACAAAAGAAATCGAATAGCATTGTTTTGTAGTAATAGAAATTGGGCATTGCTTTACATTTGATTCCATGTCAGCATTTCCATTTTAGAGTTAATAGTAATAACTAGTTTTAATATAATTATATTGAAGGTGAATTTTTTCTCGATTTCGTGGCACCGCCTGGAGGCCACGACTCCCTTAGCATTTGCCTATATTGCCTAATGGGCCAGCTGGCTCTGCATTGCATTAGTCTGGTGAGCGTTTGGGTTATACTACGTTTGGGTTTCAAATATTGCAGCTCCAGTTAGTCTATTGGATCAGGTGTTTAAGCCATGGGTGCAGAACCAGTGTAAGAATAATAATAATCTAACCTTTATTGATCTCCTTGGGTTCCTTCCTTCTCTGCATTGACCCATCCAATTCAAAGTTAACCTTAACTATACATACTAGGAGCAGTGGGCTGCTGCAGTGCAGCACCCGGGGAGCAGTCAGGGGTTGAGGGCCTTGCTCAAGGGCCCACAGTGGTGGTGACTGGGAGAAGCGGTCGCTCTCACTTTCCCACCTCAACCTCTTGCCAGTCTGGGGACTCAAACCAAGGACCCACTGGTTACAAACCAAGGACCCACTGGTTACAAGTTCGCTTCACAAACCACTAGGCCACCACTGCCCCATAAGTCTCAGCTTCAGAACTGTGAAGAACTATTTGTTGGATCACTGCACAGGCGTTGGACAAAATGCATTCTGTCTCCATTACCACTTACAGTGAAAGACGCCAACAGCAAGGACTTGATCCAACAGTGCAACTAATGTATCAAAATATAAAATAGATATCTTTTCAGATGTAGTTTGTGTGACATTGCTGCTTCAACAATCTGTTTAAGTGACGGCATTCTCTTATTCAGACACTTTCACGTTAATGTTCCTCACGGCTCATTTCAGACATACCATACGTGTAGTCATGGTACATGCGATATATATCATTCACATGAGATGGACATCACATTGACGTGTAACACATAAGAATGCACTAATAAACTAAATCTAAACTAGCAGCAGCTTATCAAGCTGTCCAGATAACTACATTAGTTTATTTATGATTTTCTAAACACTGAAAATTCTGTCCATGTGTGATGATAATGTAACTACTGCTTTACCAACAGTAAAATAAAAAAATATACAGCTGTGATGGAGTTCAGGAGTCAACCTGAGAATGGCAGCTAAATAACAAATTATCTAACTGGAGCTGATAAACTGCGGCTCTGTGTGACAAGAAAATGACACAGTGGTAGCTGCTGTACACCAATGGCCTCCCCAGTCACCAGATCTCAGTCCAATAGAGTGCCTTTTGAATGTGGTGGAACAGGAGACTGGCATCATGGATGTGCAGCCGATAAATCTGCAGCAACTGCGTGATGCTATCATGTCAATATGGACCAGAACCTCTGAGGGATGTTTCCAAAACCTTGTTGAATGTATGCCACGAAGAATTAAGGCAGTTCTGAAGGCAAAAAGGGGGTCCAACCTTTTACTAGCAAAGTGTACCTAATAAAGCGGCCGGTGAGTGTATGTCATTAATGCATGTCTATCCATTAATGTGACACCACGCAGTACAGATTGTGCCATGTTGAAAGTGATACTGAACTGTTAGTATGTCCAGCCTCGTAAGATTGCCTTTGTGACTTTCACAGAAAAGTGACTCATTCAGACGTGAAGGCAACACCCTAAGGTGCCGTCAGATTGATGGAGAAGACTGCATGTTTTCTCCAGGTCTGTAGAGTTGCGCATAGGCCATTTACAACCATATGAATGTTTCTCAAAAGAATAAACATATAGTCGATTCTTCGGACTAAAGTGACATCACCTCCAGCGCTGACACACTTTGTGAACATGATCCATCGTCTCTTTTCTCCTCCCAACTGGGTCACCTTTGTTTCAGTGAAAGCGATGAGTCACTGGCTCTTCTCAATAGTCCTCTGATGATGTTATCTAACTCACCTTTACTGCTGTTCTTCTGGCCACTTACAGGAGCTCAGAGAACACACGCTACCGTAAGAGAAACACACAATGGAAATTGCAGCCCTCTGTGTGTCGGAGCGCAGATCTGTCGTCTAATAGTGGTGGTGGCATTCTCACCTCTCTGTCAGTGACTCCCAGATTAGCTCCGATAGGTCAGCAGGGGAGCACGGTACACTTAGATTCCATTTTACTTCTGGCCGTGTGATCGCTAAAGGGAAGAAAAAGTCTTTGAGCATGTTTGTCTTATTTTCTAATTCATGCCATACAAGGCAGTTCATTCATGACACAGCTGGATGATTGTGGACGGATCTCAAAGAGCAAAAGCCGTGTGGTGCGATGTCTCTCAGGCTAACGCTGCTCTCTATCACACAAGTACACAGATATTTGTTGACGCCGTCTCCGAATGCTGACATCATGCAGCACCCCC
>OMNN01097948.1:14791-40244 GCA_900302755.1 Chromis chromis
ACCCCACCCCACCCCGCCCGGAGATACAAGTCTTTCAACTCGGGTCCCGTTTGATCCGATGGAAATAAGAAACGGCGTATTGTATCCAGGCAACAAGTTCGTTGCCAGGTGACAGATACAGAGGTCCTGAGACCAGAGACTGTGCGTGTAACAATTCCACATGAATAAGACGAGAGCAGAGCATCAGTCGCCTCCTGCAACTCGCGCATTTCTTTGATAATCCTGCTTTGATCAACTTTACCATTAAAGCAAACAACGCACGCGCACATCTGTGGTGGCAGCGTTCGAACGCTTCCCTGCTTTCTTGAATGGTAACAAATGCAATAAGCGCTGCACACGGGCCAGATGAAGTGACAGTAAAACTCAATGGCAGGAAACTGATCCCCCGCACCTTTTGTGAACCGTAATCAGCCTTGCCTAATTGCCGCATGGAATCATGATGTACACAGTGACGGCTTATCAGAGAAGACATATCCGCCAGCAAATATGAAAACAGCCATAAGTGGTGGGATTATCAAACGTGCTCCTGCCAGAGCGCCCGGGCCTTTCATGTGGCAGCCATGAGCAGAGATAATGATCATTTCCAAGGCGCTTGCTTCAGCTGACAAATCCACTGCCACCATTAAAGGCTTTCATTCTCCCCCAGAGCTGTGTGGGGCGACTCTATACTTTTACTTTGATTTAGATGCAGCTGTTTTAGCAGGGGGCATTTGTTTACTGAGATGTGTTTAGCTCAAGTAAAGCTAATACTGGATGGTAAACTGTGTGCTAGTTTACTACTCCTGTTGCTACTGGAACATTAAAGCTGCACTAATATGTATTTTTCCTTTATGCTGAGAAAGTGTAGCACATAGCGACGAAGCATCAAAGAATTGTTATGTGATTGTACAATTTCCCTCACCTCTACCGAGCTTTTTAGCCTTTTTAGCTTATTGTTTTGGTTTTAACAGATCACTTTTATCAACCCTGTTAAGTCGGTAGAACATTAAAGCTGCACGAATAAATATTTTTAAAAACTTTACACTGTCAAAGTGTACAACATAGTGACAAAGCACCAGAGAATTTATCGGCTGACTACAATTTTCCTCAGCTCTGTGAAGCTTTGAGCCTCTATTAGCTCATTGTCTTGGCTTTTTCAGTTCATTTCCATTAACCCTGTTTACTGCTCCTGTTGTTGGCGGAACATTAAAGCTGCACTAATTTGTTTTTTGTTGTTGTTGTCGTTTACTTTGTTCTGACAAAGTTTACCACATAGTGACGACGCACCGGAAAATTATCAACCAGACTCCGTCAACGCCACAAAGCGTTTAGCCTTTTAGCTCACTGTTTTTGTTTTAAATTTAGCTCTTATCAACCCGGTTTACTCTTCCTGTTGTTGGTAAAGTATTAAAGCTTCACTAATAAGTATTTTTACTTTATACTGACACCGTGACCAACAAAGTGACGAAGCACTGGAGAATTGTCGCCTGACTTTACTATTTCCCTCAGCTCTATGAAGCATTTTAGGCTTTTTTAACTCATTGTTTTGTTGTTTACAGTCCACTTTCGTCAACCGTGTTTACTCCTCCTGTTGTTGGTGAAGCATTAAAGCCGCACAAATTGTTTTTTACTTATTGACAAAGTGCAGCATATAGTGATGAACCACCAAAGAACTATCATCTGACTCAGCCCTTAGCTTAACGTAGCTTTTTAGCATCTTTTAGCTCAGTGTTTTGGTTAGCTTTCACCAGCCCTGTGGTTAGCAGGCCGAGCAAACAACAAACTCTGGCAAAGCTAGTGACTATCTTGCAAAAAAAGTCAAACACAGTTTTTTTTAGGATGGGTTGAGATAGAAATGAGCTAAAAGGGCTAAAATGAATATTAGACTTAGATTCATCAGGTGACTAGAAACACATCTCTGAATAAATGCTAATGTTATGAGATAATGTGTTACAGCTAACGTCATAGTTATATAAGGTGTCAAATTCATTAGCACTTCATTTTACACATGTTTATGTCCTTGTAAGTTTTTTGTTAAGAAGCCTATCGTTGGGCGCCCCGATAGCCTAGCAGTTATGTCAGAAGCGTTGCGGCTGTGCCGGGTTCGAGTCCAACCTCGGCCATTTATCGCATGTCCTTCCCCACTCTCTCCCGTTTCTAACTCTATCCACTGTCCTCTCTAATAAAGGCATGAAAAGGCCAAAAATAAATCTTAAAAAAAAAAGAAACCTATTGTTTGGAATGTATTTTAAATGAGTACTAGAGTCATTTAACTTTGATTAAATAGTAAGTTAGCTTAACCAACTGTCTTGTTTTTTTAAAGGAATGTGCAATTTGTCGGCAGGCTGTATACAATTCAACATATATAAGATTGTGTTACAATTAATAAATAAAAGATAACTGAATATTTACTTTGGTTTACACAGAGAAAATACCTTTGGAAATTCAGAACTGATTTTACTCTACTAGTTAAAATAGCAGTCTCCAACCTGTATTTTCTTATTTTATTGTTTCAAATTAGCAATAGATTATATTCAAAATGTAAAATAGCAGACATGAAAAATGTCTTCTTTGTATCTTTAGTAGTATGATGACTGAATGTTTCAGACAGAATGAATGTCCTCTGGTCATCGTAGATGCTGAAAAATGAACACACAAATGAGAATTCATTCAAAGACAAAACCTTCACCCCACATTTGTGTCCTTCCAGATAAAAGAGCATCACAGTCATGTAAAGTTCACACTGCTGCCACAACATAATCAGAGCTTTGCTGCCCTCATCTTGCTGTATCTGGTAAATGCAATGTAAAGTAATTAAAAGACAAGAAGCAAACTGAGCAGATCTGCCATCTGTTCTTTAGGAGGCATATTTCTCATTAGTGGCTTATTAGTGTAAAAGGGGTTATACCAAAAAACAAGCTCAAATAGGAATTGATGTGTTTGCGGTTGGAGCTCCGGCTGTCAAACCTCTGAATGGTAAACCTTCCTTTGCGGTCACCTGGATCTTTTCCTCTCAGCATCTTGAAGTAAAATCAAAATCAGCTGGACCTGTTCAACATGAGATGGTTGGGAGGTTGGTTATAACATGCAGTGTGGGAGTATGTGCATTGTGGGAGCATTTGCATTCATTCTGCTTCTCCACTCATTTCTATATATTTCTCCTTTGATTTGTGTGTATATAAATGTATTCATCTATTTTTCTCTCTCTTTTACATACAGTAGGTCAGGGTCATCCCTATGTTCCCCAGGTCCTATGTTCCCCGGTCACATACAAAGCGGGGAACATAGGACCTTTTGGGGGAAAAGCGGGGAACATAGGACCCTTATTTAGAAAAAGTGTTCTTTGTTCCCCGGTCCCATACAAAGCGGGGAACATAGGACCTGGGGAACATAGGACCCGGGGAACATAGGACCTGGGGAACATAGGTACGCTCCCCAGTAGGTCTACTTACCTCTAGATTGAACAGAGTTGTGAACACCAACACACATAACTGCTTGTAAAACCACCTGCACACTAATATTAGTGTTACCCTTGTATGTTTTATGTGCAACTTTATGCTCCACCCCTGTGTTCTACTATTTTATTGTACTTTTGTTTCCATGTCCTGTCTGGTTTTGACCCGTCCTATGTTTTGCAAAGAAAACAAACTAACTAATGTGTTTTAACTAGTGCAGATGAGTGTCTGAGTTGTGGATATGCAGCTACTTTAGGGGTAGTCACTGACTTAATAACAGCAACAATAAAGTGGATAAGAAGGAAGTCCCATCATTTCCACCTGTGGAAATAAAACCATAAATGTATGACAAATTAACTCAAATGAATTAGTTTAGGCGATTTTACATGCTCATTGGTTGTTTTCTGTTCAGTATTAAAGCATTGCTCCACCCTCGTGAAATCAGGTTGGATGTAATTTTACTTGTGGTGCTCACAGTATTAAAATAAAATAATAAAGTTAATTGCAACTTCTCTTTCCTGAATCACTAATGTCTTGATTACTTTGGATAATTGTGTGCTGATTGTACAGAATAACTAGGACATTGCTTCTATTATCTTTTGCATTATATATTGTATTAGCTATTTAAAGAAGTTAAAGCAGACAGTATTCTCATTCAAATGCAGTGGAACCGCATGTGTTGCTACCTATGCACGCATCATTTCAACCTTTTTGAAGTGCTATTTCTGTATCCCTGCATTAATTACAGTTGTAATGTAGAAAAATAAAATAAAAATTAAAAGTTACCAGTCTGTTGACGTCTTCCTGTAATATTGCTGTGAATCTGAACTGATAGACTGGTGAAACTGGTCAATAATCATTAAAGCGAATTAGATCTGTTTGTTTAGGGATCGATATGATGGTTGTTGCTTTGAGGCATGTTTGAACAAGATTCTGGGTCAGGAAGACGTTGAAAATGTTGGGACATGTTCAGGGATGCTGTCTAGTCACAGCGCTTTCTTTGTGCTCATGCTGCATAGTAATGAACTATATGACGCGTTTTGCCTTAAAACATCTGCTTGGAACAGAAATGTGTAACATTTGCTGCATTGTCTTCATCAGAGATAACTGTGCTCTTTGATTTGAGGTAAGTGGTCAGGTTAACACAAGCACAGTGTCCATGTTTCACATCACACCAGCAGCTGGATACTTTGATCCTCTTTGACTTTGAACACAGTTTTGATGGATTGTAATGATATAAAGTTAATGGTGTGATGAACAGCAGGTCCTCATGATCAAACTTTTGGGGTGTGTTCATGCAGCAGAAGATTAAATGCTGGTTTGTTTCTGTTTACAGAGTCACCATCTCTGTACTTCACAACCCCAACTGACCTGACAGCCCAAGACCAATACCACAAAGGATCCCAGCTCACTGGATTCCAGCTCTCTGGCCTGAGACCCCCATCATTTAAAATATGAAATGATGGAAACAGATTTGAGACCAGCATTTGACATGTCAGACACCTAAACCAACATAAGGAAACTCTGTGAAGTACATCAGCTCATTAGATACTTTATGTTAATATGAGCATCTCAGATGTAATTATTTATATCTGAGCTAATGGAAGATTTCTCTGTGTTTTTGTTCTCTTCAGAGCTCTCTCCAAGACCCCCAATGATAAGAAGGATCAGATCAGGACAAGGAACCAGATGAGGAACAGCCTCAGGATGGGAATCCACATTATGAAGAGAGATGCAGAGAGAACTATTATTGTAGAACTTTCCATGCATGTGTTTGGATTGCGGGAGGAAGCCGGAGCACCTGGAGAGAACATGAACTCCATACAGAAAGAACCAGCTGAGCAGCAGGTTGGTGCTGTGAGGTGACAGTTCTAACCACTGCATCTGTGATGTTTTAATAGCAGTTCAAAATGTAAGAAGACAAAACAACAGTGAGAGCAGCTCCAGGATGAGGAAAGACTGAAGAATCAGCCCTAAAATGAAACGACGGACAGCCTAAAACAGAACAGAAGGAAAAGGTAACCCCCCAAACTAAAATGTTTCTATTGCTGCTGCTAAAGATGTTAAGACATTCTGTCTTGTCAGACATGCATATCACACAGCACAGGTGTAATTTAAGGCAAACTCTGTGATATCCTGATATCTTGAGTTAATATTCTAATTGAAAAGGTGACTTTAAACACTAACCTTTGTCATGTTTGTGTGTTTCAGCTCAGCAGCCTGCAAGGAGCTCTGATGTCTGTCTGTCCTCTGTCTGTCCTGCTGTCTCTCTGCTCCTCCTTCACCTCGACCGGTCGAGGCAGACGGCCGCCCTCCCTGAGCCTGGTTCTGCCGGAGGTTTTTTCCTTCCTCCCTGCTAACAGGGAGTTTTTTTTCCTCCTCACTGTCGCCAAGTGCTTGCTCAAACGGGTCTGAAGGAAACTTTGGATTTGTTGGGTTTCCCTGATGATAATTGATCTGATCAAAATATACCAAAAAGAGAGATTCAAATAAAAAGTCTCTGTTTCTGTAAAGTGTCATGTTATGGCCCCGTCCTTTAATATTAGATGTTGGAGAACCATATTTCATGGCTAGAACAATTATTTTAGCTTAAAAAGATAAACATAAGAGCGTATTAAAACCACTGGATACTCATAAATGTCTGACTCCACCCTGAAACTGTACAGCGTCTGAATATACTACAGTTTATTTCATAATGTGGTATTAAGACACAGGATAGTGTATTCACTGAATATATAAATGCTGCATACCAAAGTTATTAGACTGCTAATGTGTAGCCTTTGTTCTGAGATTTAACAAGCTGCATACTAGATAATAAAATTAGAAAAAGAAAATTATATAGTTACACAAATCACAAACAATAAATAGAAAATAGAAGTGAAAACATATATCCAAGTGAAGGACATATCACTTACAGTACTACTACATGTCACTTGCTTCCAGTGGTTTAACAGGTGCAGCAGTTCATGTGGAGATATTTTTACAGACACACAAACAGCTCATCTTAATGTTAGCTGCTGCCAAAGCCTCCCTCTCTTGGGTCTGTGTCGATTAACAGCAGCTTCTTGTTGCGGTCGTCTGTAAAATTCTACACACTTAATGAATCAACACCTTTACTTGTATTTCTGTCAAGGCTATATGCTTTATCTGTCAGGAACATTATTTATTTTGTGCTGATATAAATCAGAATCTGCTCAACTGTCAGGACGTATTCCAGAGTCAGTCACATTACTGCTCCTCCTTTATCCTTTAAGTACATTTGGAGGTGAGATCGCTGGTGACTTGGGTCATCCTGATGTTCTGTTAATAGTATCAACTATGCTTTGGTTTTCAAAATGATCATGATGAAAAGGATGCAGGTAGCAGGTGTAGTCGGAGGCGGTCGTGGCTCAAGCTAGGTGCCACAAGTGAAGCACATGTTCCCACTCTGACTTTCCCCCCCAAAAAGCTAAAAAGAAAGCATGTGCTAGAGGCTCTCTGTGCACAAAATCCATTAGTTATGGTGGCAGGAATGTACATTATCTGTTTGCACACAAGTGTTTTCTCCAGCTGGGACCACTGTAACTCGCCTCCTTTCTGGCAAAAACCAAAAGTCCCTCTCTGGCCTCCAGCTACTTTAGAATGCAGCAGCTGGGATTCTTACTGGTTTTAACAGATGATATCACACCACTCCAATCTTTGCTACTCTCTATTGGCTCACGGTTTGTTTTAGAATTGATTTTAAGATTTGACTAATTACTCTAAAAAGCATGCCAGGGTCTGGCCCCAAAATATAGGAGAAAAGTTGACCCCATATGAGTCGGATGGCAGCTTCAGATCCTCAGGTGTTGGTCTTCTGACTGTTCACAGATGAGACATTTCATCTAAAGGCCCCTCAGGATCCCAGATTCAGTGACCTCCACTATACCACTTCTTAAACCCCATTTTTCTAGACGTGCTTTTATATGATGTCATGTCACATTTTGCATTTGTGAGTCTATTGTCTAATCTTACTTGTTATGTTGCCTTCTGGGTACCCCGCTTTAGCTTTGTCTGTCGAAGCACTTTGTAAACCCTCGTTTTAGAAAGTGTAGCTATGTAAATAAAGTTATTAGTATTGTTGCTGTTAATGAAATATACCAATAACATGAACAAAACTGGTCAGACCCTCACTTGCTGGGCCAGATGGTTCAGGATTCACCACAACATTGAATATATAGCATTGTATTACTCCATAGTTATATGACTGGACATGTCAGTAAGGTAACACTAGACACCTGCCTCGATTAAAATCACAGGAAATTTGACTTTCATACATGGAAAAACTGAGGAGCACCTGGAATGGATGGTAAACAAGCTAACTAATACTTTTTGTATATACTGTTTGTATATTTCACCTACAACCATATTATTCTTTCAGTATAGAGATTCATAAGATGCACCTTTCACCTAATTTTTGGCTCACATCCTTGTCACTACCTGTCCTAAACAAAAGGTCATCAATCAATGAGGGATATGGTGTGTCTGCCATCTGGTGGACAAACGTTTGCAGCATCTGTCCAGCAAAGTCTTTGTCTTCAATTTTTTTTCTCTTCTGAATTTCTGCAAAACAGATGCGTTATGGGCTGCCGTGTAGCTCACTGAGTTGGGGCGTTGCCGTGTGGACGCGGGTCGCCAGCGGCGGTCATGAGTTCGAGTCCGGCTCGGGACCCTTTGCTGCATGTCACTCTTCTCTATACCCCCTTACACCCTGTCTATCTCTATCGATGAAAATGGGAAAAACTCCCCAAAAAATGCTTTTAAAAAACCCAGATGTGTTCTAAATCTCAGGTCAATAATCCAGACCTGCTGCATGCACTGGGACTAAAACTAGATTACACTGCTAAAACATTATCCTTGAATATCATTTTTCTCATGGGGAGCGACATTAATAAAAGCCTGATGCACAAACCACCCACTGTTTGTTAAAGTCATTTCACCTGAGTCACCTTTATTTAGTTCTCAGATAGTCATATCGATTATTTTATGAATCAAAGCTCACTATCTCACAATGAACGTTAGAACAAAGAAGGTTACTGTATTTGAAAATCAGATGACAGTTTTTGTTTGATCAGAATTTGATTTTAAAAGGCCATAAAACACCGTTTAAATTACAAATGCTGAAATCAACAAATCCATGCTGTACAAAACACGTACATTATTCCTGTTAACATAAGCACTCCCTTTATTGCTAAAGTAAAAAAAAAGAAAAAGGACACCACAGTGTGACTACAGTGCTTTCAGTGTTTCATTCACCTTAGTCCAGATTATCCTTGTTCAGACAGCAGGCCGCCCTCAGAAGACCTCCAGGTCAGCTGAGTTGTAGACCACCGCTGTCTCCTCAGTGCCCACAGCAGCTTCCTCCTCACCCTCCTCTTCCTCTGCAGCGTCCTCCAGGGACTCCAAGGCCTCATTGGTATCACTAGCAAAGGTCTCCCTGGAGACGTCGTCGTGCTCCTGCAGGTTTAGTGTGCCGATGGCCTGCTTCATCTTCTTGGCTACCATGTGCCGCCTCCTCTTCTGGGCAGCCTTCTTGCTCTTTTGGTCCTTCTGTTGCTCCTCGAAGAATATCTTCCTGATCTGGGCCTTGGTGATGCTGGGTGTGTTCTTCAGCAGGTTCAGATACACCCCACCTGGGGTCCGTCGCCTGCTGCCATCCATGGTGTACACACCACCGTTTTCCTCCAGCGTGGCAGTCTCTCCAAGCAGTTCTATGGCTTTTTTCTTCCCAACAATTTGAACAACACGTTCTATCAGCTCTCTTTTGGGCTCTTGCAGCCTGTGTGCAATCTCATCTATCACCTTATCATCAGGGTCATCCTCACTGATCTCATACCGGCCTTTGATATCCATCTCGGCTCTAGGGCCCAGTCTGTCTTTAGCTGGCCTCTTCCTCTTGGCGTCCCCCCCTGCTCTGTCCTCTGACCCCCGGCCCTTCATGTACTCCTCCAGCTCATCATCCAGCATGCTTACCTCCCCTTCATTCTTTGCCTGATTCTCCATCTCCCTCTCCCTCTCCATTATCTTCCGGGCCAGGACAAAGTTATAAGTCTCCACGCTTCTGCTGGACATGCCAACACCCTCCATGCCAAATATACCAAGCTCTGCAGTGATGGAATCCTGGCACTGCTCCTGGACCACAGAGCCCCAAATGTTGTTCACCTTGCGGCTTCCCAGTGCGTCAGAGGCGGGCACCGGGTTCGGCCCCGGCCGGACGGTGCATGGAGGAGCGTTGGACACTTTCTGGCGCTTCCGTCGCCAAACCGCCGCCTCCTCGTCAGATGAATCCGGGTCACTGTCGCTGGACTCCACCGTCCTGCCGGAGCTGCGGTAGGCTGGTGGCGGGGCTCTGCTCTGGAAGGACTGGCCGCTGAACGCTGCTGGAAGCTGGGGTCGAGCTGCGGCGGCGGTTCCCATCTCGGTGTCCGAGCTGGAGATCTCTCCATCTTCCAGATCACCGTCCATCAGATCGCCGCCATTCGCCATTTCTTGTCTGAAAGCCAGAGCAGAGATAATGTCTGTTGAATGCTGCATTAATGCATCAGCTAAAGTTAAGGCCACTAATTAGCGGTGAGAGCTAACTGTGCAGCATTAGCAGCTAACCAAGTTCATATAAAGCCGCAGAAAATCAAAGAGCAGAGGGTTCAGACAGAAATACCTTCAGGTGTGTGACAGCAGCTCACTCTGCTCCGTATCACACTATTTCAGTCCTGCTGGTCTCTTCACTCCCCGTGAATTGCTACAAAAGAGGTTCATAGAATAAGTTGAGACTGGAGAAAATTCGCGCTGAGCTAAACTCACACTTCCACCTTACAACTGTCACACCCTTTCAAAATAAACGCAAGAATGGAGGCCACAAAACCCAAACAATAAATTTGATAAGCATTAAATTTAAACTTCATTAAAATAAGCAGGGTCGCACTATATTCACTCAGTATCATAAACTATAAATACACATATATTTATTTAAACAAAGTACAGACCTGTGCATTTGATTTAAAACTCAACAGTGTTACTTTTAAGATGACTAAGTCGAATATTTCCTCTTATGAACAATCAAAAACAAATTCTTCAGAAAGACTATGTTGAAAATACATGCTCCAAAGTAGAAACTCCATGCACCAAAAGTGAATACACCTGTGGCTTCTGATGCACAAGTTAGATCGTTACAACATAATGCAACCTAACTGCATGAACAAGCAAGATGAAAGTTTACTAAAGAACATGAAAAGAAGCCTGATGAATGTTCGGAGCATATTCTTTGGGCCATGAGGCAGGCCAAGGCAGATTTGTTTGGTGTGAACCTTACCAGGACTATGCATTGTGGTAGTCCTGGCCAGGTGGAGCACAGAGATGTGGATGTAATGATATGGTGTTGCATGAATGCAAAGGGAGTTGAGGAGATGGTAGATGGTAACAATCTAAGCCAGTGGATACACCAAAAAATGTCAACAAGATGACTCCCTTTCTGCAGAAGTTTGGAAGAGGAGGAATATTCCAGTGTGATAATCATACAAGAGCTTTTAATGAAGTGAAAACTATGACCCATGTCACCTGGCTTGAATCCAACAAAACACATTTGTGGTATTTTAAAAAGAAAGGTAGAGCAACACAACCCCTCCAGCAAGAACAGCTGAAAAGTCTGTCATCACAATTCAAGCTATACGAAGTACTGAAAAAATAAAAGATTTGAATCTCAGTAAGGACTTTTGTTGCACTGAGTTTCTACTGTTGGATCTGCATTTTTAATATAGTAAATCTATTAATTAACTAATTCAATTTGAAATAAGAACAAATACATTACTGTTCAACTTATAAGTAATGCAAGGTGATAAGGGGATATAATTTAGAACCATTTAATATTAATGTTATATTGCACTGGGGTGTGCGCACTTGTGTTGTATGCTGTATATGTTACATGTATTTGTATGTTGTTAAATAATAATAACCAATAGGTTATGTCACCTTTTAGTAATTTGCTACATGTTTTTCAGTAATGGTTCATTTTTACAGGCCTGTGTAGTAGGTCACAGCAGAATATAACAATAGAAACATTTTGAATTGCAGAATTTTGTGATTAAAAAGTAGGTAAATTAACTTTGTAAAATAAAAAATCTGCTTATTTACTTGGTTTCATCCTTCAGCTCATAACTGTGTTTTTCTGTTGCTGTGATAGGACTGCTTTAAAAAAAACTTTTATTCTGTAAAAACATCATCTCGCCTCGTGAGGCGGATATTGCGTCAACGACAACGGCACTTGCGCAGTATTCCAGATAAACAATATGGCGGCGTCCTTACAGCGCCTCACATTTGCCGGGAGATATCTCCTACAAAGACATTTACTGAAGACTAATTCTCTAAGCAGGGTAAGACAAATATGTGTAAATCCATGTTTTTAGTGTAATTCCTCCTCTGCAGTGTCTTGACAGTTATCAGTGCTCAGTCTAACGGAGGGAAACCTCTCGTCATGGCGGCTCAGGCTCACTGTTTGATAACTGTTAAACTAGCTAACAGCTGCGACATGCTCTGGTATTCTGAGATAATTCTTAAGAAGGTTGACGTGTGTAAAACTGTAAAACTATGGCCGACATGGTTAAGTTAACTGTTGCTGACTGGGAGCAGCTGACGTCAGTGTCCTAAATGTGAAGTGTCATGGTGACTGGCTGTGAAATCCTGCCTGTCCTCCTCCTGCAGCTCACAGCCGGACCGCACAGACTCTTGGCTACCCAGGCTGCTCAGCAGGTGGCTCTCAATGTTCCTGAAACTAAGGTGACCACTTTAGAAAACGGACTCCGGGTGGCTTCAGAGGACGCTGGGCTCACCACCTGCACAGTAAGTGAGAGGGTACTGACATAAACACTGTTCCTCTGTTTAGTTGTCCCTGCTAGGTCCTCAGCCATCCAGGTCACAATAATCCTAAAAGCATTCAAGATTCCTTTAATGTCATTTCCTAAGTGTCAGCATACATAGTGAAACAGTGACAACTAAAGTTATGGGGTGTCTAAAAATAGCAGCAGGTTAAAATGTAACAATAAGAAGAATAAAAGGTGCATGTGCAAGATGGAGTGCATTTTATTTAGGACTCATATTGCATGGGGAGATGGGGAGGGGAAGAGGATGCAGATTATTTAAGAGACTCACAGCCTGTGGACAGAAGCTGTTGAGTGTCCTGCTGGACCTGCAGCAGATGCTCCTGTATCTCTTCCCTGAGGGCAGGAGTGAAAACAGTCCATGAGAGGGGTGATGGGGGTCCTTTATTATGGTGGAGGCTCTGCGGATGCAGCGCTGGTGGAAGATTTCTATCAGAAAAGAGAGGGGGGCACCAATGATTTAACTTACTGTCTTCACCACTCTGTTTAGCTGTTAGTAGGAAGTAACTGGACTTCTCTGTTTTGGTCCTAGAAGATGTTTCACCTCTCATCCAAGAGGCTTCTTCAGTTCAGTCAGTAGATACACTCTGCGAGGTACTGGTTCTACAAAAAACGGAAAAATTAAATGAAGGACGTGTTTCTTATGACACAGTTTGCTTTCAATAGCAGGATATTTAGTGGTGGTGACACCAGTAGTTGTCCACTATTAACCTCTAGATGTTGCTCTGTCAGCTTATTGGAGACATTTATGCTAAAACACGGCAAAAATGGGCCAGAATATGCCCAAAACTTGGCTAAAGTGTCCAAATATACCAAAATGAGCAAAACATAAGTCAGAATTTCCCCAAGCTGTATCAAAATGCGTTGAGACTACACCCAGATAAACCTTAGTTTGTTAACAGGAACAGCAAACTTCAAAAATATGGGTCGCGACCGTTATTAATAGAGACATAGTGGGTCCTGAAGCTGGACCAGTTGAGAACCACTGCTCTAAATGCCCTATGTCTACACTGAAATTATATTTTAATGTCTAAAATGTTTATATCTACTATTAGCTTCACCATAACAGACATCAGCCTCATGTCAGGAGTTGTGTTACAGTGGTCACAGTGTGTGTGGATGTGAATATTAATGACTGACTTCTTCCAGGTGGGCCTGTGGATAGATGCTGGCAGCCGCTATGAGAACGAGAGGAATAATGGAACTGCACACTTCCTGGAACACATGGCATTTAAGGTGGGGAGGGTAACAACACAGTAAAGACTTGACTTCACTGACTTATACTGAACAATTCCAAAGAAAATGGCTACTGTGGGTTAAAAATGACATGAACACAATACCTGTCGATCGCATCTAGAGGTACATGGACACAGCACAATTCTTCAGGGCAGCATCATTTAAAATGAATTACAGAAATGCAAAATTCATGAGTAAAAAAATAAATATTATGACTTGTCATTAATAATACAGAACATGCTATGAGGTTTGTTCACCTGAGTGTGTCTGTGTGTATATGTGTGACAGGGCACCAGGAAGCGCTCTCAGCTGGATCTGGAGTTGGAGATCGAGAATATGGGAGCTCACCTGAACGCCTACACGTCCCGAGAGCAGACCGTGTACTACGCCAAGGCTTTCTCTAAGGATCTCCCCCGAGGTACTGACAGGCAGAGGAGCTGAATGTTACAGTGAGATTAAGGCTATGCAGAGTTGTAGTCATGATTCAATCTGAATATTTTAGTAAGATAATAGCATCCATGCTGTTTCTTTGTAGAAGTCCTTTAATATAGTATGAATTAATCATCATAGAAGAGGCATTCAAGGGCTGCCGTTTAGCTCACTGAGTTAAGGCAATACCACATGGGCTCAGGCCCTTAACAGCGGTCATGAGTTCGAGTCTGGCTCAACACCATTTGCTGCATGTCACTCTCCTCTGTCTACCCCCAGTTTCACCCTGTCTCTGTCAATAAAAGGAAAAATCTCTCCCAAAAAATATAGATTTAAAAAAAAAAGAAGAGGCATTCAATAGATCAGAACGCAATGCAGTAAACAAAATAAAATGTCCTCATGTTCTCCTCATCTACATTTAACCACTAAATACTGTGAAGAAAAGTCTAGTCCTAAACAGGTTAGCTTATTTTGATGCAGTACAGTCTAAAATATTAAACCAGTCCTGCAAAATATTTGATGTCATGTCAGTACCGTGTTTGCAAGTGATTTTCAATATAAAACGGGTCTCATTTGTCATGTAAATAAGAAGTCTGAGAGTCATTTAAGAAACTTTGAGGCTCTCTCTATGAACATGTGCTTTAGCTGTTGTAAAGCATTCTAGGAAATCCCTGACTGACGTAGAGCTAGTCCACCAAAAAGGAACTCAAAGCACCACATCTCAGCAAAGCCCTGCAACGTATTTAACATAATAACATAATAAATGTTGTGTTTTCTCTCTCTAAGCTGTGGAGATCCTGGCTGACATCATCCAGAACAGCACACTGGGTGAGGCCGAGATCGAGAGGGAGAGAGGGGTGATCCTCAGAGAGATGCAGGAAGTGGAGACCAATCTGCAGGAAGTGGTCTTTGATTACCTGCATGCTACAGCGTACCAGTCCACAGCGCTGGGCAGGACCATCCTGGGCCCCACAGAGAACATCAAGTACGACAAGACATGCTATTTTTGAGGGAAAAAAGAGCAGTTCTTGGGTTTGAAGTCTGCTGGAAGCTTACTGTGCTGTTTGTGTTTGTGATGCAGGACGATCAACAGAGGAGACCTGGTTGAGTACATCACCACTCACTACAAAGGACCCAGAATAGTGCTGGCTGCTGCTGGAGGTCAGAGCTGCTTTTCTCCTCTTGTGTCAGATCAGCATGGGGTGAAATGTTGGAAACCTGCAAACTGTCACTGATACAGATATAATGGTGTCATGTGGTGATGCATGTATTTTTATAAGACTCATTCAGATGAGCTGACCTGCCGGGTCTACACCAAACCTGAGAATGAACTCCTACTGAAGGGAAGTGTCAGTCTGAGGTTGTTCTGACCTCTGGGACTTCCTGTGATCTGTTTCTGATTAGGAGTTTGTCATGATGAGCTCATCGATTTGGCCAAGTATCACTTTGGAAAGCTTCTTGGCAGATACCAAGGTGAAGCCCCGGCACTTCCTCCATGCCACTTCACTGGAAGTGAGGTAAGGTGGAAGTCTTCGGTTTAGCACCACCACATTATAACACACAAAAAAAGTAAACACATTAAAATAGAAAACAGTTTTCCTTTAACAGTTTTGTCGTCTTGTTATTGAGCTCATTATAAACATTTGGAGGCCCTATTGTTCGTTTTCATCAGCCTTTGACTGAACAGAAATGTTGTCGGCTGCTGTTTCAGATCCGTGTGCGTGATGACAAAATGCCTCTGGCTCATATCGCCATCGCCGTTGAGGCAGTCGGATGGTCTCACCCCGACACCATCCCCCTCATGGTTGCTAACACGCTTATTGGAAACTGGGACCGCTCGTTTGGTGGAGGCGTGGTGAGTACAGAAGAGAAGCATCAAACACTGTTGACATGCCGCAAAGTGAGCTACCTTCAGTTCCTAGCTGTCTATACAGCAGCTTCTCTGACCACTCCAGTGACTTGTACAGTGATGTCACACTGTGCTACCTTTTTGACATTTCATTAGCGACTGTATCTCTTCTTATTCATCGTCTTTATATCGAGACACACATCTTTCTATTGTGAGGACCCTCATTTACATGTGTTCTCTAGCCCCTTAACGCTTTAAGTCCTCATGCGTCATCGGCGACACATTTGGGCAAGCGTACTTTGCAATACCGTAAATGTCACCGTTTACGCTATCGGAAAAAAAACTGTTTCTGAAAGCTGAGGCATTGCGCTTTACAGCCAATATGGTGTCATTACGGTAATTTCATTTGTGCCCCCCCCAGGAATCCACTGGATGAAATTACCGTAAAATGACCGTAATGACACCATATTGAAATACAATATGGTTTCATTACGGTAATTTCATTCGTGCCCCCCAGGAATCCACTGGATGAAATTACCGTAAAATTACCATAATGACACTATCTTGGCTGTAAATCGCGACAAAAAAAATGGGCACCAGCACTCACAGGACATTTTCTTACCTTTTTGTAATCAAAATAAGAAAAAAAAGACCAGGTGGACATTTTGAGGCTCAGGTCTTAAAGGGTTAATATGTACCTGAACGCTAAAACAAGGTCTAAACCCCTCAAACAAAGCTTTGAACCTGTGAGGACCAAATGTGACACAAACATAGAAGGACCTGTAGATGTGGTCGACTGCACCATTCACTCACCTGTTGATATGTCCGTGTCCCTCTGTGTTCCCATCTCCTTCCATCTCTGCTGGATGGTGTCCTTTGCGACCCCAGAATCTGTCCAGTAAACTGGCTCAGATGGCCTGTCAGGGAAACCTGTGCCACAGCTTCCAGTCCTTCAACACCTGCTACACCGACACAGGCCTGTGGGGTCTCTACATGGTGTGTGAGCCTGGCACTATCAACGACATGATGCACTTCACTCAGATGGAATGGTGAGCACACTGTAGGAGTTTAAACCACAAAAGCTGAGTTTATGTAGCTAGTGTCTACTTACATGTGTGTAAATAAACATAGATCATACCTGCTGCAGGTCTGATGTCATTTAATGGGATGATTAACATTGTATTTAATATGTGCATCGCTGCTTCCCGTCAGGATGTCTCTTTGTACGAGTGTGACAGAAAGTGAAGTGGCTCGGGCCAAAAATCTGCTCAAGACCAACATGCTCCTGCATCTTGACGGTAAGGCAGCATGACGGGGAAGCATATCTGTGGTGGTACAGTCCATGGTGTCAACGTGTTGGTTTGCTTTCTCCAGGATCCACCCCGATCTGCGAGGACATCGGCAGACAGATGTTGTGCTACAGTCGCAGGATTCCTCTGCATGAGCTGGAAGCCCGCATTGATGTGAGTGGATACAACTGAAATACATAAACCCATTGAACAGTATCTGACAAGAGACTAGCTGGTGAACGTAGTGAAGCATTTAGCAGCTATAAAGTCTGATATTTCCCTAATTTTTAAGAGAAATCAGGGAATAAAGGTTTAAAAGACTGTGCTGGCAAACTGTTTCAGTGTGTAATAATGTGTAATTCATCTCAACAGGCCATCGATGCAAACACCATTAAAGATGTGTGCACCAAATACATCTACAACAGGGCTCCTGCCATCGCTGCTGTTGGTATGTTGTTTTTTTAATAATGGATTTATACCAGGGAAGCATTCATTAGTATACTTTGTAGCAGGCAAACCTGCAGAACTAGGACACTCTTATCCTACTTAACTCATGGAGTGGAGGCTGCTTTCTGTGGGTGGAGGTTTAAATAAACAGAGCTCAGCTGTCACCTACGGGAAAAATAGAAATAAAATTATGCTCAAAAGCCTGAAGATCTGCTTATTGATAGACACTACAATTAACTGATGTGTCCTGAACACCTCATGTTTAAGCTACTGTAGACTTTGGGCGGCTGTGCACTGACAAGTTTCCGCTCAATTACTGGGTTTTATTTATACAGGGACAGTGCACAATTTAACATTGACCATATAGGAAAGATGCATTGTGCCAGGTTATAGCAAAAAAGCTAATTTCCACCTGTAGTCCCTGGACAGGTTGATGTTAGTCGCTCAGACAGATGTGATCAAAAACTACTTCGAAAAGAGTTCTGTCAGATTTCCCCATTTTTACTGTTTTACTGAGCTCAAACCAACAGAGTTTATCTACATGGACCGTTTTCAATGTCAGTCAATGATGTTTATGTAACTGTGGAAAGCCAAATTGTGATCGATATCAATAATCAATCAATAGTGCAGCCCTACATCACACCTAACCCCACCACACAAAACCATATGGTCCTTTCACACTGCAACTCAGGGACAACATGCTCTGCTTCTGATGATTCAAATCTTTAATGTATCCTGACCACAATGTCCAAATATTGTCAGTTATCTCTGACAAGTGTTTAATGACACAGGTTGCACTTTGATTACTTCTGTCACATGAATGTGGAGCACTATGGAACACTCACAGACAAACTCACCGAGCTGTAAACCAGTATTTGGGCTTAAGTTGTCGCCAGAAGCTCAGTATCAGTCACTCATTTTTTAAATCCTACTGTATGTGTAGTTAGTTTTTACAGATCAACACAGTGTTGCTGTGTATCTTATTGTCTGTAGTTGCTGTAAATGGATTTAAAAAACAACATTGGTCATATTTTTTCAGCTCTGAGCATCACTTCTGTCTGACTGTATTTGAGAGTGATTGCACCTTTGCAGCAGGTTAAAGTTGAACCTTAACTGAGAGGATGTGTGTGTTCATATCTGGACCCATTTCTACAAATACTTGATTGTAGAAGTACTGTGTTAAAACCGATTGTCGTTTTTGTTTCAGGTCCAATTGAACAGCTGCCAGACTACAACCAGATCCGCAGTGGGATGTACTGGATGAGAACCTGAGCAGAACCACTGAGGACCCATCAACTGTACAGCATACAAACACAAACAAAATATTTAAGTCTTGCCTCTAGTTATTTTTTTCCTCCTTTAATTTTTTATTATAAAATAAAGACCAACACAATAATGATAAAATAACACAGATTCTATTCTCTTTTGTGGTTCTTGTCATTTTTTACTCTTGGATGCCACTTGTTCCTGGGCAGCTTTCTTGGCTTTAACCATCTCCACCAGCTCCTGTTGGAGAAATAGGGAAGTATGTTAGATCACCAGCAGGATTGTGGGTGCTGCTGAGTTGTACTGTGGTGAACAGAATAGCCACCTCTCAGTAAAACAACTCAGCACCACAAACTAGACTGACTAATAGCTGGAAATGGTCAACTTCACATGCATCAAAGAAGAGAGCACATCGACCTACCTTGTACCTCTTCATACAGTCTTTCTTGCTTCGTCCAGGGACGGCTGCTGCTATCTTCTCCCACCGCTCAGGTGTGCTGACTGGATATGTCTTCAGGGCTTGTTCCAGAAGTTTCTGCTCCTCTGTGGTCCAGGGAGCAGCACTGCCAGATGCTGAGGGAATTCGCACAGCCAACACAATGGTTACACAATCTTCAATAGCTGATACTGGTCAGACTGTGCATAACTTAAAGCTTGGGAGTGTCACAACAAAGCATAGTATTTGTAGAAATGAACTCCAGCTTCTAAAATGAAGTTGTGATGTCTTGACTGCATGATGCTATAGTTACAAAAGTAAGTAAATAGTTAAATGGAGGTTATCAGGAGAAATGGACTGCTAGAGATCTGCCTTTACTGGAAGTACTGTGTGTTTGTCCTAGATTAGATTAGATTCGACTTTATTAATCCCACAGCGGGGAAATTCCCTTGTTACAGCTGACCACAATTGCACACAAAAATTGTAAACATATACAGAAGAATAAAAGATTAAAAAATAAAATAAACAATCCAATAGAAAAATGCATTTAACAATATACAATCCTAGTACACCTAGTTTGTTACATTTTCATCCAGCTACACAGACTCACCATCGAATCTCTCTGAGGGCACAGCGTTGTCTATGGAGGGCGCCACTGAAGTGTGTTCCTTCTTGAACTTCTCAAAGGCTTTTCTGTTTATCTCATCCTTCTGCAGTGGATCTGAGGACATGAAAGGAACAAAACTGAAGGTATTAGCTTGTTAAAATCCATTTCCATTAAAGTACACTTGAAGCCAAGCTGTAACTGGTTGTAAGATTTGAACACTACAGTGACATTTAATTAAATTTAATCAACAATTTGAATATTTCATAGGTTCTCCAGGTCCAAAAATTTTTTCATAAAATTATGTTAAAGCAATACTAAACACATGGTCATGGAGCTACATGTCACCCTAAAAGTACATTAGGAAGTCCTATCTATAATTAAGTCTATCTACAAAACTTTATTCCTACAAATGCAAAAATGTGTAACCTCTTGTTACGAACAACTAAATAAGCATTTCAAGAGAAACGTGTGCTGTGGCCTTTCAGTGCATTTGTGCTTAAGTGCTGTAAAGGCAATTATAAAATTCCACTGAACCATATTGTGTCATATAGCCCACAGTCAGACCTTAGCTCATATTAATAAGCAGCAGTGTATTTAAACAAACTCACTATGGAGTGTGAAATTTAGACCACGACTCCTGAAAGCAGTACTGCAAAACTGAGTGGTGTGAAGACAGTCTGTAGGAGGCTGACTAAATCCTGCTGTCTTAATATGCAAACTTACCGAGTCGTTGTAGATTCTTGGCTTTGTTGATGACGTCTTTGGCTGTCCTCTTCATGCCGCTTGTGGAGTGCAAGTTCATATAATTGGCAATAACTTCCCACCTGGAAGACAAAAAGAGAAGTTTGATGGGGGTTTTGTTTTTTTTAATGCCTTTTCATGCCTTTATTAGAGAGGAGAGGACAGTGGATAGAGTTAGAAACGGAAGAAAATGGGGAAGGACATGCGGTAAATGGCCGAGGCCGGACTCAAACCCAGCACAGCCGCTATTGCTCTGCACGTGGGTCACGCGACATAACCGCTAGGCTATCGGGGCGCCCCCAGTTTGATGTTGTTTAATAGCTTAACTACTACTTTGGGAGGGCAGTGGTGGTGCAACAGTTTAAGCAACTGGCTTCTGATCAGAAGGTTGGAGGATCGATCCCCGACTGTTGCCACTGTTGGGCCCTTGAGCAAGGCCCTTAACCCCTGACTGCTCCCCGGGCGCTGCACCGTGGCAGCCCACTGCTCCTAGCACATGTATTAGGATGGGTCAAATGCAGAGATGTAATTTCCCCAAGGGGATTAATAAAGGTTAAATTATTATTATTACTAAATAAACAAAGCAGGGCTGCCTTATTAATCCTATAAAAGACGGTCAGCTACATTAACAAAATGATAAATCTCTTGAGAAACAACAATCAACACTGTGAGTAGTAAACAGCTGTCTTGCTGAGGTTGGAAGTATCTATTTTCTCTACCTGATAAAGACAGTCACATTCTGTTGGGGGGATTTTTACATACAAGAATTTGCAAGCAAAGTTTCCTCACTGCACTCATCACCACATGTTAAAGCCTCTAATGAAGACTGAATGGCTGCTGTATTTCTGGTCAGCTACCTGGCGTTGGTTCCAGCGGGGAACAGGTTGACTGCTTTGATGAGCAGCTGGAGGTCTTCCTCGTTCCAGCCCTTCCCTCCTCCTCCTCCTCCTCCGCTGGCCTGCTCGGCGCTGCGAGCAGCCTGTCTGGCCTGGACCTCGGCCTCCCTCTCCCTCTGCATCTGGGCGTTCACCTCCTGCACCTGAAAAAAAAAAGACAGACACCAACATGTTTGTGCATTTCTGGGATTTTTTTTAAATGTCAGCTGAAACTCATTCCTGTAAAAAGGTGATATGTGTGGAAGTCTTTGTGGTTTCCTTTGATCAGGTATAAAATACACCTGAAATGCCACAACAAACTCTTATAGGATAAAGTGCCTTTTTACCTGCTTCTCCACTGCTGCCTTGCTGTCCTCTTTAGAGCCTGAGGCCAGGACTTCATTCAGGGATTGCAGACTGGAAACACACAACAAATACTGTCACACATTTTAAGTACTAGAAGAAAAAGCTGATCAGAGTTTATATAATTACAGTGGGACTAAGATCTCAGGGTGTTTTCAAACTTCGTAGTTTGGATCATTTGATTGGAAACAAGGGGAAAGAAATGACACACTGTTGCATTTTAGTTCTGATCTGCTTCATATTCACACTGACTTTCAGTTAACAATGGTGACATCATCCTGCATCGTCAGCCATCACATAGAAAAACACGATTCTGATGACTGACAGCAGCTTCGTCTGCACGTTACTGCTTCTAATGTCTACATTTATGTTCTCCTGTAGCACAAAGAGCTCATAAAGGCAGGATTTTGAGCATTTTTAGAATTATTAAACTGCAAATCAACCACATTGTTAATAATGACAAACATGTGGATACAGGATGAAAACGAGGATGATGACAGCGGGGTTCTTCTGTCTTATTCATGGGTTTACTGAACTGACTAAGTCCACAGAGGATGCAAACACAACAGACTGATCAGGGTAAAATCACTGCACTGACGTGTTACAATGGGTGCTAAAAACATCCCTTCTGCAGATTAGAAAATGCTCCTCTGAACAGTTTACAGACAGCAAATGGCTTTATTAGTAATTTAGCTTCTGAATTTATCCTAAAATCACAGATTTACTATCATGAGTGGTTGTTCTGTTTGAACCAAGTCCACCTGGCAGCAGACCAAGCCCATCTTTTTAAAGGGTCTCAGTCTGCTCCAGATGTGAGCATAAGATATGAGTTGGCTCTGGATACATTGCAGCAAGCAGCTGCAGAGAAAGTTGTCTGACTGTGGCATCTCAGGTTGGAGCTCTGGTGGGCATAGAGAGAGTGAAGGTCATGGGTGTCCTGGTGGGAGTCCTGGGTAAGGGGCCTTCATGCAACAACCAGGTTCTGTCTGAACCCAGAGCGGCAGTTGGCTAAAGGGCGGCATGCAAAGTTGATAAGTCGGAGAGCCCCGCTGTGCTCCTTGGACACGCTGAGGGACTGTCTGGATGAGTCAGCCATGCCAGCTTCCTCCACCTTCTGGCTGGCAGCCAGCTAGAAACCGTCGGGGAAGTGGTGACTCATGATGATTACTGGGCAACAGGCAGTCTGCCAAATGGCACAAGAGCCCAAACCCCAGAGTGGACGGTAAACCTAGAATCACGTCAGCACCAAATATAGCCCATCTTTTAAAACAGTCTCCCTCCAGGGTGACAACACTCTCAACAGCCTCATGGCCAAACACACCAGAGTCCACTTTCATCTAAACAAACAGGTCAGGTGTGTCAGATTCAGATGCTTTTGGGTTCCCCATAGACAGAAATGTGTCCTTAATAAATCTGATAACATTGAAATTCATGAAAGTAATGATCTTATAGTTGACTATACCTTGTGAGTTCCAGCCGGTCACAGAGTTTCTCTACCTCCTCCATCATTTTCACACTGTCAGATTCATTGTCACCAAAGTAATTCCAGTTCTGTGGAGGGAGGAAAGAAGTCAAGGCTCAAAACAAGATTAACTGAAGCACCAAAGCTAATTAACATCTTAAACACTGTCACATACATACCTCAATATCTCAGTTCAATCAACATATATAAGCAAAACAAAAAGGTGTGAAATGTAATCAAGCTAACCTTGCAGGTGGTCCTGAGTTTCTGTCTCTCCTTCTTGATGGCCTTCTTCTGGATCTCCTTCTCTTTCTTTGCCAGCTGGGCTGCCTGCTTGGCCTCCTCATCTTCCTTTTCCTTGGCCAATCGAGCTGCCTCCAGCTCAGCCTGCCGGGCCTGTGAGACACAAAGAACTGACTGGTGAACGTTTGCCAATGTGATGACAGTATTTCAAAGCTAACTTCAAAGAGTGGTCACCTGGAGCCTGACCTGTGCTTTTGTTAGACAGCTTTGTCACAGCAGGCATTTCACTAAATTAGAATATTACAATTTTCTTCCTGTCAATAAATATCATGACAAGTACAGTGAGATATATATCTTTGTCTGCACCACAAAGCTCAACTCTTGTCCAAAAACAATAAAAGTTATTATTATTATATAATTATTATTACTATTAGTCAACCCATATTCATAACAAACCTATTTGCTTGGATCACCTAATACTCGCTTCCACTCTGCTCCTCTGGTTTTACACATCACCTGGTAGTGTTCCAGCTTCTCTGCAAATTCCTGCCAAATTCCTTTAAAGCACCATAGTGCTTTAAAGATCTCTATAAAGATGGTGTCTGTTGCAGCTACACAGAGATATCCACTGGATTTAGACTACCAGCACCTGCCTTCTGTATTCTGCTGCTTTCAGCTGCACCATGGTGCAACCCTGGGATTACTTTGAGATGAAGGCCAACATATTTAAAACCAAAGATAAGAACTGCCCATTTATTCAGATATTTATTTGGGATATCCATCACTTCCATACAAATACTTTGGCTTTCACTTCGTTTTCAGCCCAGCGCTATCTTTTCCTTCAATCCACCGTGGCCACAATCATCTCTCAGTGGCTTCAGGATGCTTTGTTTTCTACAACTGGAAAAGATCAGGTAGGAGGTGATCAGAAACTCTGACATATTCTCTTGGAAATGCCAACCTTTTAACTTCCTCTCACTAAAGGTCTCAATGCTGCAGCAGTCTGACTCACCAGATGTAGACTGCAGGTATAAGCCTGACCTTTCTGCAGTGCATTTTACGTTTCTCCACCCCCTCCACGACCTGTGCGTTACCATTTTCAAAACCACCTTCACCACGGGTAACAACAACAAGCACCCACCAGAAACGTACACACTGAAAATGCCAAGTTTTAAATATCTGAACCATGCAATAAGGCAGTCCTGCTTGGTTCTTTTCAGTGGATTAGCCACTTTAATGACAGCAGTCATCTCCATGCATGTTCGCTGCTGCATCCTGGGCTTAGCACCATTACAGAGTGTTCTTCCCCCTCTAGTAGAATGAAAAACAGGTGCAGCCAGACCATTCCCCAGCACTGGCACAGCTCTGTGGAGATAGATCTGGCCATGTGAGATTACCTCTACAGTAACCCCCCTGGCATTCTGTTTCTCCTTATATTTATGTTTTGGGTTGTTGTTGCTTAAAGGGACTCGTTGAATGTAATGGGTTTTTCTCAATAATATAAAACTGTAATGTCTTGACCTTACTTTAGCCCTTTAGGGACTTGGCATACGTAACATTGCTGCATCATCAATCTGTTCATGGATATCGTTTTTAAAATGGTATTATAGATTGCTCCAATTCATTCTAACAAATGTTTGTCTTCCTTATCACTACGTAAGTAATAAAAATACGTTTTATTTCTGCTATATTTTAAGAACATTCATTTGTGTAACCTTTGTTTACATTTTGTTTTGTGCCATGGTTTACAGTTTGAGACACAGTTTGATTTAATTTGATTTTTTGGAGAAAAATACTTCATTTAGTTTGATCGATTAAATAGTCAATAGATGAATCAATAGAAAAATAGTTGTTAGTAGCAGCCCTGATGTAAAGAGTACAACCAATC
>OMNN01097951.1:0-42986 GCA_900302755.1 Chromis chromis
GTTATGGTCAGATTCGTTGTTTTAGAGAACGTACCAGGCTGTCTAGAATGCATCGTTGTCCAATTACGTACCCAATTATACTTCTGCTGTGGCACTGTCATGTTATATGTGCCATTAATGGAGTATTTTTCTCCCATAAATACACTCAGTGTGGTATTCATGGGAGAATTGGGCCACTGTCTGGTACCACAAATTGTCATGTTCACTCACATGGTCTATCTCATGTCTCTTTGATATTGTGTGACTATCTAAGAACTGAACTGTCAGTAGTCAAAACAATAACACAACTATTAAAATGAGAGTGACTGCTGCACATGTGTACAACTCACACTGTTGGCATTTCCTCCAGAAATGTTGTCGTGGTCTGTCTCGTCGTGGTGGTTGCTCCTCAGGCGGTGGTGGCCTTGGAGGCTGCAGTGTGTCGGATGAGTCGGCTCCCATGTCAACCGTGAGAGTCAAGTGATTCCCTAATGATTCAAGAGTTCCGTTTTCTTCACTGGGTTTGAGACAGTTGCACCTATTGTTTACAACTCCCTTTGTAGCCCAGACTTCACTTTATGAACCGGCGGAATCAACCTGTGCTCTCTTGCAGTGTGACAGGTGGACCTCACACAGAGTCGTCTCTCAAGTCAAAGCAATGTTTTACTCGCAGCAAGGAGTCAACATGCACAGTACAAGGTCTGAGCAAGTGACTGGAAAAAGGAAGAGACAGTGAGGTTTTTTATACAAGTATACAAAAGTTTCAAGCATGAATTACACAAATGGCATGTGTTATCTTTGTTCCACGGTTTGCACGCTGTGCTTCTCTCCTCCGCTTATTTGACCTTGGCAAAGTCACATGAGATCACACAATACAAAATGACTGGAACTCAGACAAACTTTTCAATCATCACAAATTTGCATAAAAGATTAATAGAGTATATTCTTATAACAACTTTACTTGAGTTTTCTTGTCATGCCACTTTCTGCTTCTACTCCACTACATCTCAAGAATGATTATTGTACTTTTTACTTCATTACATTTATCTGACGTCTTTAGTTAATTTATGAATTAAGATTTCTGCATGGTAGCTCGGTTGTTAGCATCGTCGCCTCACAGCTAGAAGATCCCCGGTTTGCGTCTTGGTTAGGACGCTTGGGATCTTTCCGTGTGAAGTTTGCATGTTCTCCCTGTGCAGCGTGGGTTTTCACAACAGTAAAATCCTGCTTTTACATTAATGCATGACTGATAATAATCTAATGACATAATAGTATTACAGTCACAGGGGACATTTTTATGTACTAAATATTTTCACTTTTAACACTTTGAATACATTTTTATGACAATACTTACATACTTTACCTTAATTTGCAGTAAAGGGCTTTTACAGTGTTTTAATAATACTTTAATTTAGGTTTAGGATGTGCACACTTGCTCCAGCACTGGGAATAAACAACCTGACCTACATTCAGTGTTGGAAGGAGAAGTCAGATCCATAACTGATTAAAAGGAGTAAAAGTATAATGTGAATTCACTTTATGTTAAATTTGACATTTTGCAGGTATCTGAAAGCTTCTAAAGTACATTTTAGCAGCAGAAACGTGGCTTTATATGGTGTGATTAATGGGTGAAAGCTGAAATGTTTATGTTTGAGTTAGGTCAAATACAAGTGGAACAATTCATATTTTATAAAATGATCATGCTTTCATGTAAAACCTCTTAATCTGCTTTTATAACAGCCACATCAATGTAGACACAATTGATTTTTAAAAACAATGTATTTCCATCTGAACTCTAAAGTCTGCTGCAGTGCCTCCAAATTGTCATATGCTGCATTCCACAGATACCTACATTATATTTAAGCCCATTTCGTTGCCTGTTTCCAGCCTTGGAGGTTTCACTGTGCAGCTTCCATTCATCCTGAACTCCGGATCGTTCAGGTTTGAACCGTTCACTCGGAAGCTGCTCCCAGATCCCGCTTTTGGTAGTTGAGGTTCGGTGCCAAAATAGTAGCGACTCTTTTGGTAATGGCAGCAGTGTGTGCGATTCCTTTAGAGGCGAGAGGAACGCGCACAGGACGGCGCTTATAAATGTCATGGGTAAACCAAGCGAGAACACACTGAAACTATGTTGTAATTATGGTTTGGTTGGAAACAAGTGTAGACAGATTTAAATATTCTTTTCTAACTGTGGCACTGGGAGGTAGTCTGAGTTTTTCTCTCTTTCTGTGCGTAATTCTTCCAGTCACAGCAGCACACTCTGCTTACAACTGATCCTGACGCATCCTAGAAAAACGTGTGTTGTCTAAGAAAATGGGATGAAATTCAAATTCAAAGGAATTTTATTAATAATGTGTTGGTCTCATCCTCACGGTCACTGGGAGGGGTCTGCTGTCAGAAGGCCTGATTGGTCTGGAGGTGGGCCTCCTCTGCCAAGCCCACAGCACAAGCAGGTTTATATGCGTTTATGATGCAACAGGCACACCAGTGAGGACTCTTCATCTTGCATTCATCACAACGTGTTCCATATCTTCCACCTGAGGCCGGTAAGCTGAAGCATCTTTCTTATTATTATCATCACTGATTGCTAATAATCATTGAGAAAGCAGTTCATTTTGAGAAAAGTGTTAACCAGAGTTTAAATAATCTCCAAATGTGCTTTGATTTCACTTGATCTTTTGAATTATTTGTCTCTTTAAATGTATTTGCCTGATTTTCTGATCTACAGTGAGATGAAGACCCAGCAACCTCTTCATGTGGCCACTCCAGTGAGGCAGAGCCTCGCCCTCACCAAAGTGGCTGGGACCTCTGTTTATCTCAAGCTGGATTCATCTCAGCCAACTGGATCCTTTAAGATCAGGGGCATCGGCCACCTCTGCAAAACTGTGAGTAATTCATATCTACACCACTGTGATGAAGATGTGATTGGCCTGTTTCTGAAAGAGCATGTTGCTGATTAGAGGGTGGATGTAATCAAGACAAGGAACCAGTTTAGAAAAGTGTGTCAGCTGCAGTCTGAGCACTGGGTTGTTGTGTTGACTGTAATGTTTCCTTCTGGTTTCCTTGTAGTGGGCAGAGCGAGGATGTGAGCGATTTGTCTGCTGTTCAGGTGAGCACTAAAACAATATCAACAATCTCTGCATGTCCTCGACCATCTTGGTTTGTTTGAATCTGTAATTTGGATGATTTCGGCCCAACAGGAGGAAATGCTGGCATGGCAGCAGCTTATTCTGCTCGGCAGCTCGGGGTTCCTGCAACTATAGTGGTGCCAAGTGTCACACCAAACCTGACAGTGGAGAGGCTGAAGGACGAGGGGGCCACTGTGGTCATCCATGGAAAGGTTAGTTAGTCTCTTGTGCTGTTGATCATATTACACTTTACACTTTTTTCAAGAAATGCACGAGTAAATGGTAGATTCTGGTTAAATTTGTGCACAAATGTGTTTTCTTCTATTTCTTTATCGAGTTATTATATTTATGATGAAAAACACATAAAAAATAAATGACATGAGAATTAACACTGAATGTAGATTTAGATTTATGGTCAGATGCCGACATCTAATCAAAGAGGAATATGTGATGGTGCAATAGCAAAGACATCCACAATACTTCTTTTTGAGCACATTGTTATTTAAAATGATTTTAATCCATTAGATTAAAAGAGGCTGCATCTTGTCTTTTTCAGGCTCTAAATGAAAGCATTGAATACGGACAGCAGCTCGTAGCAAACAACCCCGGCTGGATATTCATCTCCCCCTTCGATGATCCCCTCATCTGGTACAATATTCTCCATGTGTCTGTCTGTCAGGGCAACATTCACATTACTATGTTGCCAATGATTGTGTTGTCAGGAGATGAGGACCGTGTAAATGACTGATAGTTAACACCTGCCTTATCATGCACTGTCATCCACGCGTAGAACAGCTGCGGGGGCTGAATGAGGTGTTATGTCAGATAGTAGGTATGTTATCTCAGTGGGGGGTTGACAGATAATACTTTTACACATTAGACGTCACAAAGTGCCATAAATTACTGAAAGCATGGGATCCCTAATGTATAATCGGCATTTGATAACGCACCTGCATTTCAAGAAGAAACAAACCAGGCTGCAGCGTTTGACTTTCTAAGAGACTGACAGGTTGTGTTTGTGTGTGAAGGGAAGGCCACACGTCTCTGGTGAAGGAGTTGGAGCAGGACCTGAGGGAGAAGCCGGGAGCGATCGTGCTGTCGGTGGGAGGCGGAGGCCTGCTGAACGGGGTGGTGGAGGGGCTGCGTCGCGCCGGCTGGGCTGACGTGCCCATTGTAGCCATGGAAACCATCGGAGCACACAGCCTCAATGCGGCCATGAAGGCGGGAGAGCTCGTCACTTTACCTGCAATCACTAGGTACTGCATGTGACCTAATTAAAAATGCTCCTGCTTCCAAATAGTGACGTTATCTGGCAGTCATGTCTATGTTTTCTCTTCCTGTGGTGACCTTTTGTTTTGCTCTTCAGTATTGCAACCACACTGGGCCTCACAAGGGTCTCTGCACAGACAATGAAGCTGGTGAAGGAGCACACTGTTTTCTCAGAAGTAGTCACAGACCAGGAGGCTGTAAAAGCCGTCGAACGCTTTGTAGGTGAGTACAACCTGCACCTGAACACATGAAGAACAGATATTAACAACAACAATGAGACTGATCCCTCCTGGTATTTGCTCTTCCTGCAGATGATGAGAAGGTCCTGGTGGAGCCGGCCTGTGGTGCTGCTCTGGCAGCTGTGTACAGTGACATTATCAAAAGGCTGCAGGATGAGGGCAAGCTGGCACAGCAGCTGGGCCCGGTGGTCATTGTGGTGTGCGGAGGCAACAACATTAGCATGGAGCAGCTGACGAGGCTGAAAAAACAGCTCGGTATTTTCTAGCGCTGCTGACGACCTTGGGTTTTCCCTGACCTTATACCTGTCTGTCTCCATCAGTTGGTCTCAATCCCTAAACCCTATTATTCAATGTGCTCCGTAGACCGAATCATTCCAGACTGAAACTCCCATGAGCACTGAGACTGAAAAATATGAGGGTAAGCTGCTGGAGGGATTGTTTTAATTTAAAACCGTGTTGGAGCTATTTTTTGAAGGGATAACTGTATTAGAATAACAAAAATGTAAAGAAAAAACTATACTGACACGTTTAGGTTGCATTTGTGTTTTTGTGTGCTTGCCTTGTAAAAGTGCTTCTGTGTTGTTCTCCTGCTTTTGTACTTTGAAATGTATTTAAAATGTAATAAATTATATTTCTCAATCATTTCTCTGCCTTCTCATTCCTACCTGCAGATCGTAAGTAAATACAGATAAAAATACCTTCTTGCACATAAGCTTTAACCAACATGTGAATGGACTTCTGGTTAGTGTTTGCTTTGTATATATCGCTGCATATGTTGGCTGACAACAAGAAATTGAGATAATTAAAAATATAATAGTAGTTTGTCAACCAAAATCAATATGTAACTGTTGATATATTGTCATCTGATATTTTTGATGGCCCAAATATTGATGTTTATAACTGACCTAAAACATTCACAGTCATTTGGATTATAGTATATATTGTAAATTTGTAATTGAAATAAACACATGCAAAGGAGAAAAAGCTACTTCACTGTACAGTATAAGATGTGTGTACTGTATACTGTATATGTAATGAATTTGCTATGTAAAGGACTTTCATAGAACTTCTAAAAAAAGGAATGTTTAAACAGCACAAATGTAAATTTGGGCTTCAGCTTAATTACAACGTCCCGCATATCATTAAACTGCTTGTACAACAATTATCATCCCTTGAGTTCCTCTTGCCTTAGTGTTATGTAATGTTATAGACACAATGTATTTAGAATTTTATCTTTGAGCAACAAAGTTTTAAATCTGACCGACGTTAACTCACAGAACACAGACAGCATGTGAACGATGCCTGGAATGTGAATTGTGACGCTGCAGTGTCTCCCAGTCAGGTCAAGTGGCCTCTCTGCGTTACAAGCATTCAGGTTGCTCAAGCTGTTAATGGGTCAGTTGCATGTCACCACAGCAGACATCTCCACACCTTTTGAATAGGCTGAACTTCCCAGCGTTCAATTGGCTTGTTTGCGAGGGATGTGGCCCTTTTCCTCGGTGCTCATTGGTCTGAGGGTCATTAGAACAGGGGCGGAGGGCCCTTATGTCAGAAATAGAGGAGACAGCTGTGTGTGAGGGGCAGTTGATTGGCTCTTTAGACAGCAACCAGTAAACGTGCTGGAGTCAATCCCAGGATTCCTGCTGGGTGACATTTTAAATTTGGTAGTTAAATAATTTTCTCGACAGTAGCCACACTGTTGACACTACATCTACTCCACAGTACAGTTCAGCTGGAGGAGCTCTTTACATAAACCATGACAATACACATTGCAGTGTGACTCTGAAATATCTGCTGCATGAGCGGATTTCTACACATTGCTTCTATCGCTGTGGATGGTTTCTTTTGTACATAGCAAATAATGGAGCTGAAGGGACGATGTGAGTCAGTGAGGACCATGACTAGAGATCCAGCTAGAACTGGCCTAGCCCAGCACTTGCTGCTTTGAAAAGGTGTCTGGTTTACAGGCAGCGGTGATGTAACCAGACTCTGTTGAGGGCCCTTACATAAAAAGCATGTTCTAAAGGAGGCAAAACATGCTTCACGGCGATCATTCATCATGAAGAACACTCATTGTCTATGCAGATTGTAACAGGCGTGTCCGATACGCCATATCAACAGTGGTCAGCCAAGCATGCAAATGAACCATTGTAGGGGGGTCAAGAATAGAAAACATTCAATTACGAAACTTGTTTTCGCACTCTGAATGTTTCTCCAACCAATGTGATAGACATTGACGTACTTGATTTAATCATCATTTGACTCTTTGTAATAATTTATTTTGTGTTGTTTCATAATTTTATATATATATATATATAATTTTTTTTATTCCTTGTTTTATCTTGTTCATTATCTCAACAAACCATCTCTTATTTTCTTATTCAATTTAGCTGTTTTGATGTGAATTAGTCTGTAAATCAATTTTAACGTTCTGTTTTGCTTGTAAAGCACAACTGCATTTTGTTAATTTGAAAGGGCTATAAAATTAATTGACTGAAATTAACTGAGAAATGTAGTTAAAGAAATAAGCAGGACTGTTAAACAATATTTGTACATGAAGACATTTCTTTATTGTGACACAGAAATCTCAAATGCCATCTGATTCTTTACATCTGTATAATCCATTTTAGATATGTTAAGTTTCTGATGTGCAGAGGTAAGACAGTAAAAGTTAAGTTAATGCAACCATAAATAATTGTAATAAATATCAAGTAAATGTACAGCACACATTTTTATCGCAACACCTCTTTGTATGGATATGTCCTTTTTATAACCTTGTCTGCTCCTCCTGAGGAGGAGGGAGCAGAAGAGAGAGCGTCCCTGTTAGCAGCGGTATATCACCTTTCAAAAGAACTGAACCAAAACCTAAACTCGCAAGCAATTCAACAATCCAATTAGTCAAATGTCAAATCTGTTGTGTTTTTCAGTTCTATCCAAGTAAAATGGCGATTTTACTCACACAAGAAAACATGTTTCACCATGAGTAGAAGAAATTGAATCCATCTGAGTACAAGACAAAGGTGATAAGATTATTGGTATTTCCAAAATTCATAAAAAATAACAACACAACAAACTGGATATCCAACAGACATCACCTAGTTTGCTCATTTTAGAATCTTTTCTTGGAGGAGTAGTGCAAACCAAAAACAAAAATTATAAGGTGAAGTGAATTAGCAATTCATAAAAACTGCCATCAAACAAAACTTCAGTTTATTTACATTTTTTTCTATTTAATTTTTACACAGCTAAACATTTGGTTATGGTAAAATGAACAAAAAAAAAAAAAAAGAAAACAGCAGAATCCTGTTCATCTTTCAATAAAGAAATCTATGAAAAGGCAGAACTCAAGACAATCCACCGCCTCTCCCCCAGTGTATGTGTGTAGATTGTGTATGTCGGGGAGCAGGGGAGGATTTGTTGCACATTCAGTAGCAGTAGCACACAAACAATGTGGGAGAGCAGCTCATGAGACCTCATTCCCATTTTCACAAAGCAACGCAGGTTTCACAAACCTGAAATGCAAGTATATCGGAACCTGCAGGCCTCTGTTATCGTCCAATCTATCTGACCTACCATGCTGCCACAGCTACTCAGATATCAAAAAATCAAAGAGCAATTTCATAAACTAATAGATTAATATGACTTTTTACATGACTTAAATACCCTCTCTTCAGAGACTTGAATAAAATGTATTCAGTTTACATAGGCATAAGTTAGTTTGTCCATTAGCAGTTCATATTTTTAAAACAGGCAGTAAACTACATAATATCCTGTACAGCACTTGTTCACATCTTCTGCCTGCTCATAGCTGACGTGGTCAAAAATAGGCAGCATCTCACATTTCTTTTGTCTGGTAGTAATCGTACCTCCATCTGAAATGTCAGAGGATTCTATGAAAATCGTTTGGGTTTTCTTCTCACAGACAACCAGCATCACTCTTTAGAGAGAGGCTCCTACAGCAAAGGCATGGTTCAGAACATCACCCCCACATGGGGGAGACAGAGGGAGGCAGCTAGGTTAAGCATTAGATGAGTAAAAGTTTGCTTGTTGCCTTCATGGCAATGTCAATTCCAGCAACTCAGAGTAGAGCTAGTTTTGCAGAGACCACGCTTTCAATGCTTAATGTTCAGTAATCGTGAACTGAACCTGCAACTGTAAAGTGCTGATCTGCAGTTATCCCACTATGTTGTTAAATTCACAGAACTTGACTGAATCCTGTTAAACCCTCTGTTGAAGGAAAGGGAAGAGAAAAGGCGAACAAAAACGGGCTCACATTTGTTTCACTTAAATGGCATCCTCAAACTCAGTGCAACCAGAACAGAGACTTGTCAACAACATCAGTGCTGATTCAGATTATCTTCCCTGAATTCCCTAAAAAAAAACATAAATCATGAAATGTAGTATTTGTGTAAACTGCAATAAAAATGCAGAAAAAAATAAAACAATAATTGCCACTCAAAATAAAATTGAATTAAATGAACGTTGTGGCTTGTTGGTGCAGCAAAGCATAAAGGTTTGTCTCAGAGGAAGGTCCAGGAGTGTGGAGATGAATGGAAGAAAAGTAAGGGTGAGGTGTTAGGTACATATGCTTGGAAACATTGGCTTGTCAAGTCTTCTTAGCCGCTGAGGGGGTCCTCGCGGTAGTGGATGGCGTAGCGAAGTTTCTCCAGCATCACGTCCAAAGAAGTGTACTGGGGAAGTTTCACCATGAACATACAGGTTTCCACTCGAATGTAGCGTGAGTCTGGCTGACCTGCAGAGGTAACAGAAAAATGGAACTAAATCACTCAGGGCTTCTCTTCCATCATGAGAATTATTATGCATGTAGCAAGTGCCAGCGATAATAAGCTTGTCTAGGTAATAAAAGTGAGTGTTATCTTCTATCTGTAGTAAACCATAGTAAACCGTTTGTTTTAGCCTGCGATTTTCAAAATGTGTGTAAGTACAGACAAATTCAACCCCTGTGAAAGAAGTCAACACCACACATTAGAAATCTACCTGGAACTACGCTGTGTCTCATCGTTATAGAAACCTATTCCTTTACAAACACAACCAAACCACGACAAACTACATGTTCAAAGTCTGTTTAAGGTTTCAAGACAAGACGAGCTCTTTTGATAATCACTATCAGTAGTTTCTGCACCAACAGCACTAGAATGAGCGTCACACAAAGATAGCACAATCAGGTCCCTGCTGGAACCATATCAGCCGTTACCTGCAGCTCCATCAGGAGGGGCGATCTTCATGGGGTACGGGGGAACGTGGGCGGTGTCAGGCCCCCCGTCCTTGCAGGGGCAAGTGAACGGGATGCGCTCCTGGTTGCACGCAAACTTAATGAACTTGCACAGCTCCTCCTGAGTGAACATCTCCAGGGCGGTCCAGAAGAACTCGATGTGCTGGTCGGTCTCCATCAGACCCACTTGATACATGGTGTGAGCCTGCACAGGGAGAGAGTAGGACATGCTGCAATCAAAGTTGATTAATACTCACCTGTATCAAAGGCAGACGGAGAAGGAGCTTTGATTACACCTGACATATCTGTTACTCAGTCCCCCAGAGTACGTTTATGTGGGGGGTACAAGATGTTTACACTTGTTTTGAAATGCAGTAAAACAGATGTCAGAAAGCACTTTCACAAGAATACATGCTTTACCTTGAGGAACTCCAGGTTGATGTAAGGCAGGCCGCAGGTGCGCAGCTCAATCTCTAGGGGGCTGAGCATGGTAAGCAGCTGCAGGGGAATGATGGAACCGAGCCCTGCACGCACTGCTGTCATACACTCCATGTTCTGCAGCTCCCTCAGACGAAGGCTCCGCACCGCCCGCGCATACACATCCTTGTTCTCCCAGCTTACCACAAACACACAAGAAGCATACAGTAGAAGAATGAAACACAGTATAATGCGTAAATACAGTTTTAATGAAAACTTAATCTGCATTGAAATATTTGCCAAAGTGTAAAGAAACAAAAACAAGACCAATCAGCTAAGCTGTACCTGACAGTGAGGCTGCGCCCGCCCTGACAAAGCTCCACGTCTTCACCAGTCATAGTGACGTAGGTAAAAGTGCAGCAAGGCCGGCTTGGGGAGTCTGGGCTTTCTCCTGAATGGTGCTGGGAGGAGATTTCAGCACACAGGGCCTCCAGCTCTGTCTCATCAGTCACCTGCAGCATTGGAGAACAGACGTCATTTTAAGGTCACTCGAACACTTTTAATAGCAATGAACGACATCATGTATAAACCAGTAGTCCCTTACATTTTCAAATTTCTTGACGTAGTTGTAGGTGAGCACATCAGCTTCTTGCAGATCCTGCTCTGGGTCGAGAGATTCACCAACCAGACCCTTCCAAAAGGAGCCCAGTAAGTCCAAAGGAAGCGGGACATCTGCACGGATGGCTATGCCTAGTAGCTGACCAAAGAAGTGCAGCAGCTGTTCCTCCGCATAGCTGATAGGACACGGAGTCAGGATGTACTTTCCCTGAGGACAGAATAAAAAAGAACCATATCACTCTCTATGATTAACACTAGATAATATTATGCCAGATATGATTCTTAGAAGGAACAGTATTCTTTTGGCTGTGATTAACATGACACTCAGTGTATTTATTGTGGCACTCACATTTCTTTTCAGCTAAATGTGAATGTTTTTAAATTCAAAATATTTCATAGTTATATTTCAAAACTGTGTGGATATACTAAGACTTCAAGCAGTATCAGGCAAAACCAGACTAAGGTATGTCTGTCTTTCTGGGAAGAACAGATGTAGCAAAAACAGACTATAGTGAAAGCATGTCAGGTGCTGAAAAAATGTTACCTTGTTACGGTTGGCTGCCGCACTGGGGCAAGGAAGCAGCAGGGAAAGCGCAGAACTCTGCAACTCCTTACACACCTGCCACAGGAAGTGTCTGAAAGAGCCACCTAGGTAGACACATTCATCACAGCCGCAGTTAGGTTTGAAAAAAAAAAACTCATCCTGACATCAAGTACAGGACTGCAAGGCAGTACAGAAAGAGATGTGAAGGAGAAATTCTAACTTGTGCCATGAACTTCCTCTCCTGTGAAGCGGATGTTGAAGGCGTAGGTTGGGTCTCCTCCACTGGCCAGTTTCACACAAAGCTGGGATGACGGCACACAAGATAGCTGACGCGCTGCCTGGCAGAAATATGTGTTCTCTGATGATCTGATCTCACCTGAGGGGCAAATCACAAAAAGAATGTTTGCCAAGATGCGTTGCAAGTGATGTGAAACTGGAAAAAACCCACCCATGAACGAGTGAGAGCAATGCCTACCTCCCACAATCTCTAGTGGGTCAAGTGTAATCTCTGGGGCAGCATGGTCAGCTGTGCGTTGTACCGTAGCATTCAGTACTCTGTTCATTACAGTGACCTTAGTGTCGTAAAAGATTAGACCTGGAACCAGTGGAGATAGAAAAAGTGGTGAGTGTTTTCAACAAAACAAGTCACCCAAGTAGGTCAATAAACATCAGCTTTGTCCCTGCTGGATGTGTGCTGAAATCCGGCTCACCTTTGGCCTCACATAACAGCGCTGCAATGCTGTTCTGATAGGTACGTGTCTGTCTCAGCTCCACTAGCGGCAGGAAGAAACTCTCCAGGGTGTTGTTGAGGGACTGCAGCAAAGCAAAGCGCAGGCGCAAGCTCTCCACAGGCACATCTGAAAACAGACACAGATAAACATAAATCTATATATAACGGATAAACAACTGAGCAAATATGCAGCCAGAATAAATGTTAGACAGTTTACATCACTGCAGATAGTTTACTTACTAAGCAGACTGGCCACTCGGGGATCAGCGGCATCACCAGGGTCCAGGTAGACTTCGTGGGGGTGCAGTCTGGCTGGTGTGATGGCCAGGTGACGGCACAGTCTGTTGATGTACTGTACCAATGCCACATCCATTTCCAAGCTCCACTTTCTACAGGCCTTCTGGGCATGACGAGTGTCTATACACGTGCACCTAGAATAGAGGCACAGGTGCTGTTAAATGAAGAGCTCTGACTATTACCCACATGTTTATACAAATTAGTACTGTATGTTAATAGAGAAAACATACTATATACACAATGTAGGACACTATACAAAATATTATATAGGTGACAGGAATGTTGTGATGTAGGTTATATACTGTTAATCAAAAGTTGTTAAGCTGTCAAACACCTCTTTTTAACTGGATTGGCTTTTTTTTTTAATATGTAATGTTTTTTTATAAGTTTTAAATGTACATTGTGCAACTCCACTTAAAATATACATAAACATAGTATCAGATTCACTTGTCAGCATTTAAGGATTTAGAAAGAAAACATAATGTATACACTTCCAACAATTATGTCAGGACACTTTGTCAATAACTCTCATAAATCAATAAACTCATAAATGGTGCTTTATTCAGTAATAGATAGGTTCTTAGGGACAGTGGTGGCCTAGTGGTTTGTGATGCGAACTTGTAACCGGTGGGTCGCCGGTTTGAGTCCCCGGAGTGGCAAGAGGTTGAGGTGGGAAAGTGAGAGCGACCGCTTGTCCCAGTCACCACCACTGTGGGCCCTTGAGCAAGGCCCTTAACCCCTGACTGCTCCCTGGGCGCTGCACCGCGGCAGCTCACTGCTCCTAGTGTGTATAGTTAAGGTTAACTTTGAATAGGATGGGTCAGATGCAGAGAAGGAATTTTCCCAAGGGGATCAATAAAGGTTAGATTATTATTCTAATATGATCTATTTAAACCAGTATAATTCGTCTTTATGAAGGACAGAAAATTAATTAAAAAACTTAGGCAGATGTTGCATTGGGATTAAATGAATTGGACAGCAGATGGTAATTTACAATTACATTTTGCACTTAGAAAATCTGATAAATCAGAAGAGGCAAAAAAAAAAAAAAACTTTAAAGCTAACTTAAAAAAGGTTTGATGTGACAAACTTGACAGCTTGTTGGGTTTATGGAAAGCCTAGCATGTGTGACAGAATTTGAGTTACAGCACTCTGAGTTCTCGTTACTGGACTATGATTTTTTCCACTCTCACCTTTCAAAGTGAAGGTCATAACCACAAGCCAGAATTGCCCTCCAGACGCTGCGGATGTCCTGCTTGGCACGGTCAACAGCAAATTTATGGAAGCCTTCTAGTGTCAGATATTTCTCCTCTGGGACTAAAGAAAACAAAGTGTTATATGAAGCAGCTCACGGCCCCTGGTGTCAGAACAGGACTCACATTTGCTATTTTAGGGTTACAGAGCATCACAGCATCAAATGGCTAATTTGGTCTGACAAAGCACTGAAGGGAATGATTAAATGCAGCTTATTCGTACTGTCTGATGTAATATATGTTGTAGCATTTCTTTTGCTGTTTGATTAAATGTTGTGTCTTTGTTATACTTGTGAAACATCTTGGGATGCAAGACAAATTGCAGAAGAATATTTTGATAATAAAGTGAAATCAAATCAAATACGACGAGCTCAGAAAATGCAATACACTACTAAATTTCATCAGGGATTTGCATCTATTTTACATGTGGCAAACTGCCAAATATAAAGATGCCATTATATTATCAGCAGTTCCACTAAAGAGTAGTTTCCCCTTTAAATCTCTCACATGTATCGAAATAATGACACAACTATCAATGCTCAGAGAAAAGTCCAAGGAAGTAATAATTATTTGTTTATCAGAACTTGGTTCCTTCTTCTTTCACCTTGCAGTAATGAGATTACCTCTGCTTTATATAGTGACATTTTACTGCAGAAAGGATACTTTTGCTTTGATACTTTATGTACTATTAGTCCCTTAAATAGGAATTTCAATGCATGACTTTTACTTGATTTGAGTATTGTTGAATATTTTGGTATAGGTTCTTTATTTGAGTAAAGGATCTGAACACTTCTTCCACCACTGTGGTCAGTTAGTTCTCTAATTGTTTCTCTATTAGGTCCAAATTGAGGCAAGGCGAGGTTAGTAGAGCAGAGCAATGTATCCGCACATCAAATTGTATAATTCTTGGGGACAATCTGATGTATTTAGTGATAAGTGAAGTCAGAGCGTGTGTAATTATTGCTAACCATCGGTTTTCTTAGCGGGAGATTTTTCCACATCTTTCTCATCAGGTCGGGATTTCTCAGGAGATTTTGGCTTCAGGACTGTTTTCTTCTCACTCAGTGCAGTCCTGGCAGAGGCAATAGACCAGTAAATTTAATTCAGTGTCAGTGTGTTTATATACCTAAACATGTGCTTGCTCTTCAAAAGGGAAATGGCTCACCTGACACTGTTGAGAACAGACTTTTCCTTGGTGGGAGGCTTGGTGATGGGTCTCTTGGTGCTCACTACCTTGCCTTGATGCTGCTCTTTTCCTGCTTTGCTGTACTTGTTCTTGTTGGGTTTGGGAGTGCCATACTTTCTTAAAATCTAATTAAAACACAAAATATTGTGACATGTTAATTTAGAGACCGCATTAAGTGCTTGAACACTAGTTCTGACTTGAAAACTAACTGCAAAATAGGATTATTAAACAAGTCTATAAAAATACACGCATTGTTTGAATTTCAATGTCACTGCTCATGTATACAAAAAATATTTATGGGTGGAGGCAAATCAGTGAGGTAGAGGAGCAATAAAATTAACTATATGCTCAAATTGGGTGTAATGGATGTAAATGTATAAATATATTGTACATCACTTGCTACATACCTGAGTGAGTTGGTCTTCCAGTACTTTCTTGGGAGGTCGAACATTGGTGAAGAAAGTGTGCAGTAGGTTGCCAGGTGTCTGAGAGTTGATCTGCTCCTTGCTGAGGTAAATGTCAGACACTTTAACAGGCTTGGCAGGCGTGAGGCTGAGCATCTGTTCTGAGTGCACACAGCTCTTAAAAATATCTGTGAGGACGTCTCGTGCACCAGGTACAAGCTTGTCACCTTAAAACAAAGAGATAGATCATTTAAAGATTTAACTTATCAGAATTAATGACAGAGTGTAAAGACCAAAAAACTTTTGATCAGACAATCACCAACCTTTGACTGACTTGTCCAAAAAGTAGTCTTCAAGGGCAGAGCTTCCTTGTGTGTCAAACAGGCTTTGGTTTACACTGGAAGCTGTGAGGATCTCCTCATTGGTTAACTCCATCAGTTCCTCTTCACCTTCCAGGCTGGACAAGCCAATCAGGTCACTGCTGTTGAAAAGACTGGCACGGATTTTTTCCACTTTGGCCCGAGAACGAACCTATAGTTAACAAAAGAAAGAAGTTTCCTCAGATTTGTGTTCAACCTCCCCCCCAAAAAACTCGAACAGATCAAATATTAATGATGTACCTCAATGACAGCATAGCCCTTGATGGGTCTGGCCATGACTGCATTGCTCTCCAGTGAGGTGACTGTGTGCATAGAGCCCCCATCCGACGCCGACGGTGTTTCTGCACTGTCAAGAGGTTCCCCCAAGCTGCCAAGACTCCCCAGGCTTCCTGTGCTACACAGGGAGGTATCTAGACTCTCCTGACTAGAGACCGTCTGGGGGTCTTGGGGACCCTGCTGGGGGTATGTAACAGCTGATGCTGCAGCAGCAGGGGTGAGAGGTGGATGAGCTGAAAGCTCCTGATCAACAGAAAGTTCACTGCCAGTGCGGGAAACCCCCTGAGAGGAGCTGCAGATGGAGGTCTGGCTGGTGGAAGCTGAAGCGCTCACACTCATAGCTGGAGTCACACTGCTGGAGCTGTCAGGACTCTCTGGGCCTCCGTTGTTGGGAAACGGGCGTTCAGGTTCAGGGCCCGCTTTGCCATCCTGAGGGCTGGAAACACCAGCTCCAGCTTTGGGCTTCTTGGGGTCCTCTTCCTGCAGGGGGATGAACACTTCATCTTTGAAGAGCCCTCCATGTGCGTTGCAAGCCCTGCGGATAGCATTTCGAACCACAGCCTCCTCCAGGTGCGTGGGGATACCTGAGAGCACCAGCAGGCGACTATGGGCAGTGGGACCCACTAAGGCCTGGCAGGCATCTGTCACTGCATCGCTGGTTACACTTAAGCCCTGCGGGTCCTTATTGGCAAGATGTCGCAAGATCATCAGGAGGGTGAGGCAGCGGTGGAACCACAGCATGTCCTCAGGTTTACTTCCTGCCATGTTCAGCAGGGCACTGTCACTCTCTGACAGCCTTGCACCTCCACTTCCCCGTTTCCCAGAGACCGCTGCTGCCACTGCAGCCGCTGCTCTCTCACGCTTCATCTTCACCTTCTTACGTTTGGATAGCAGGCTGGGGCTCTGTGGTGTCTGGCCTGGGGATGATGATGAGGATGAAGAGGAGTCACTAAGGTTAGGGGCACTGGTGGAGGACAGGGGTCCCACTGAAGAGCCGCCAACATTTAGGGGAAGCGTCACCTCTGCTACAGCCAGACACACCTCCATCAGGGCGTGGAAGTAGGTGGAGAAACGGCTCTGTTCCGCCCCGAGAGCTAACGCAATACCTCCAGATGAAGACCCCCCTGCTCCAGCCCCTCCTGCAGTCCATCCCTGAGTCTCCCGGTCATAGAGCTTTCGGAGTTCTGTCTGCAGGGCCATGAGCACTGCGAGGCAGGGGTTAAGGAGCAGAGCAATGGAGCTGGAGAGGCCAGTGGGGCTCTTGCGCTGCTCCAAGTGGTGGATCTTCCGCAAAAGCTCAGCTAACAAGTGAAAGATGAGTTCTTTGATGGAGGGCGCCAGATCTGTGGTCCAAAGCAAACCACCTAAGAACAATGACAGAGAAAATATTCAAGCTGGGATGTTGGGAAATCTATGTTTGGTATAATTTATCTTGCAAGATTTAAAAGCTTTCTTCTATGATTTATAGATTAAGTTCAGAATAATGAATGTGGAATCAGGATATTTTAAGTATAAGGTTCGTTTTTAATGCAGTGCTGTTTTGAAACTCATGCTTTTACTGGTATATTTTCAACATTTAACCCAGAAATGTTCCTTAAAAAATCACCACCTAAGCATTAACATTCAAAAGTCATAAAACCAAATCCCAAAGTAACAGTTTACATTTACATAGGTAATATGCATTTCTGTGCCTGTAGGGCATGTTGTATTTTACAATGGTTGAATTAATATACTACTGTTATACATACAGGTTATATATTAAGCTCCTTCAGTGCTGTCATAAGGGATGTTCGTCTTACCTAGTAGCTCTACCACCTGCAGCAGCACAGATGAGGGCACTGTGTCCAACTCATCCTCTGATCGTTCATTGCTCTCTCCCAGCTTCCATGTCAACAGCTGTTCAGCAAATGCCATGGCCAGAGGAAACTCCAGCGGCAATGAGTGCAGCACCAGTACAGCACCAGGAGGGGGCGACACCCCTGCAATGAAGACAGGAGGATACTTAGTTCCATTTTACTGAGCAAAAGGATTATACAGCAATCTGAATCAGTATCAACTTCTTCTTGGGAGTTAGATACTCACCTAATTTGATGTGCACTTTATCAGTGGGGATGATAACAGAGGGGTACTGGTTGGTGGTGGGAGGGGGAGTAAGGCCTGTGTTGGTAGGAGAGGCATCCAGAGGATAACACACAGCCTCCATCAGATTTAGCTGGCCATTTCTACGCACTTTGTGCCCCAGGCCATAAACCATGACTCGAGCCCAGGGAGCCTTGTACAGGCTTGAGCTAAAGGACAGGAAAGACAAATACTTGTTAAAAAAAATTAAATAAAATAAAAACAGATGGTAAGAAATCTCAGTTCATTATGAATTGCTGAAGTTTAATACAGCAGTGTAACTATAACTCACTCTTTGCGGCAGCCTAGCTGGCTCTCTTTGCAGGATACGATCACGAAAGCAGCACCTGGAAAGCTGACATCCATGCTAACCTTCGATTCTGTCACAGGGAACTCCTCTGATGTAAACTGCTCTGGTGCATTCTGTCAGTGACCAAAATTATAAGAGAAGTTTAGGAGGGTGTGTGTATGTATACAGACAGAAATGTCTTAAATCAAGCACTGATTGGCAAAGCTGACCTGTAGGAAACAGCAGATCTGCTTTGTGAGCTCCAGTAAACTTTCCTCTCCTTGATGCAAGGCACGAGTGATGGCCACTGTCAGCCACTCCCGGATGGGCTGAGCATTGCCCTGATAGAATAGGTCTGTGGGGGAGCAGCTTTGGCCCTCAAGATTGTGAAGCACCGACTGAGCCAACAGAATAGAACTAGAACTAATAGTGCCATCTGCAGGAAGAACAAAACGGACACATTTAACACAAACCAGAAACTGGGAGTTCCAGTTATTCACAACACGTATCTACACTCACCAGGGAGGGGTGGAGCCAGCAGCTGATTGGACAGAAGCTGCAGGTGTTCCAAGGTGATATCACGGATAGCGGGTATGTGGAACAGACGAGTGAAGGTGTGGGGACTCTTGGGGGCGAAGATGTTGAGCAAGGCCATACGACAGTATAATCGAGCCAGCGCACTCTCACAGCGAAGTAGTTCCCTGTAGCAAAGTAGACCAATAGATGTGATTTTGAGCACAGGTGCAGGATGCAGATATACCATGTTCATCCCCACTGGATCAATATGTTACCTATGAATCTGAATGTTGCTACTGTCTAATGAGACTAAGCCATTAGCTGCAGTGCGTCGAGATCCAGCAGGTGGGCGTTCCAGCATCTCAATGGGGTACCAGTACCTCACCAGCACACCCTCGCTGCGCAGGTATGTCTCCACCTGCACTAGTTCATTTACCTTAACAAACACACATGTACAAAGTAGTTAGTTAACTGATACATTTTTTGAACACTTTATTATCAAGTATTGTACTTACAGAGTCCACATCCAGCACCACACCATGCAAACCAAAAGTTTTCAACATGCCCCGGATAGCAAATTTCGGGAGTGCAGTTCCCCCTGTAGTGCTGTTGGTGTTGTTGCTGTCAGGACAGCGGATGACTACAGTCAGCCCTGTGTTGAAAAAGCAAGATATCACCAAGGTCAGTTAAATTACATTACATTCACTTGGCAGTCTAAAGTGATTTACAGTAAGCAAATTTAAACCTTGTGGGAAAAAGTATGTCCAGTGCCACATACATTAAAAAAGGTTAAAAGTTTGTCTTGCCTTTCTAAACAGTGCATACAGTGTGTACTGAAGTTGGATAATTTCCTTTGGTACCTTTGCGGACTTTGTCAATGGTGAACTTGTTGGCCTCGTCCTTGATATCCTCAATAGTCGGGAGGTAGAGATCACGAGGAATGCCACCATTCTCTTCATACAGGAACTCCACTGTCTGTCTTGCAATGTCAACCATACCTGTTGACAGTGATACACAAGCTTGGAATGGGTATAGTCTAGTCATTCAGTCACTAAATAAATTCTGACATTTGAGTCCCACGTTCAATCTATTAAGTATGCCATTTAATTTTGTCAATTAATTTCGTGTCAAATTAGACTGTAGCACTATAATTATTCCACCTTGTTCGGATTTCTTAAAGGATAATTAATTCCTTGTTGCACGAGTGCACCTAAATTACTAGCAATAAACTTTAAAGTGTTTCAACAGTGTGAAGTGTGTTTCTAAAAGTGAAGCCAAAATGCAGTACTAAGTAAGTGTTTTCATCTTTCTATATTTTTTTTTATTTCTATTCCATTCATTTTATTTATTCAAAAAATGTTCTACCAATTATGACTTATGTCATAGTTTTGACAGCTTTTCGAGGAGCCTACAGCCTACGTTCATTCTGCTTGTGTTCATTCAAGATTAGATTAAAACACATAAATTATTTCACACCTTTTCTGCAACACCTTGAAGCTCATGAATCTACTGAACTGTTTAATTCTTTTCCTTCTTTTCAAATGATGTTGGCAAAACAAGTTTTATTGATATTCTTTGATTCTTTACCCAGCTGCAGAGCTCCTTTGATTTGGTCCAGGCCAGATTTCCTCTCAGCCTCGTTACGGAACCGCCTACGAATTGTAGGGAACACTTTGGTCTCCCAGGCCTTCACCAGAAGGGCATAGTGATCCTCCTGAGGTCAGATCCAAATCACAGTAAATAATTGAAATACACAAGAATAAGACATTTAGACACAGTTTGGGGCAGGGGAGACTCTGCTCACCCTCGGGACATCATCATCATCCTCATCGTCGCTCTCATCATCTGCAATGGGTGGAGGATGAGGGTCAGGCCCAGAGGTGACCAGGTTCTCATAGCTCAGCTCCACCTTGTAATGGCACGACAGGTCACTGTTGTACTCTGTACCAGTGGGAAAAGATGGGAACAAAAAATTCAGTTTGTACAAAGGTTATAAGCTCATTAAAATTAAGAAAAGCATGTAAATTTGTTAGAGACTTACGTTGCTGAGCAACTGCAACAGCTGCGATCCGACAAGGGGGTCCATGAGAGCCAGAGTCTGAAGTAACACTTGCACCTGCATCATTATCGCTGTCGGAGGCCATTGCAAAGGGGAGTGCTTCAAAATTTGCACTTATTTCCTCGGCAAGGTCTACACACAAGTCAGCCGCATTTCTGTGTGCTTGGCCTTCTGCATATGCAAAAGGCCGGTTTCCGAAGTTGGCACGGATCTTTGAGTTCTACAAAGAAAAGGAGAAAAATCTAAATAATATAATACAGAGGACTATGAACATTATTGCTGAAAGAAAACTGTCACTGCATCACACAAAGACAAATAATAATAAGAAGATAATAAAGAGTCAAAAAGAAGACAATACATATTATTAATCTACTAAGTTAAACAAGTTTTCAACAATAGTTCAAATATGAAGCTTTAACACCATTTCAGAGAAATTCTAAGAGAAACCCACCTTCTTTTGAATGTGTACCAGGGGCCACATTCCACCGGCTACATCCTCAAGAATGGGACTGAGCCGCTGGCCGCAGTAGGTAAAGTAGACCCTGCCTTTAGGGGCCTGACCAGGGGGTGGAGGAGTGCCCTCAGAACGCTCCCAGCCAATTCCAGCCACATCACCTATGTTTATGCAGATAGAAGGTTACCAACTCAGTGATGACTTAATGTGAACAGTAATGACATATTTGAAGACATATTAACACAGGTTACAGCTTAAGGAAGCAAGTATGCTTGCAAAATAGCTTTCTGAAAGAGCAGCCAGATTAATAAGATCAGAATAGATTTAAGGAGCTTATTTCAAATCCATAACATACAATGCTGTATGGATTTCTAAGCTGACTAAATCAAACAAAGGAGAGAGTCGATTGTATATGGCTGGAAACATATTTTGTCTCCTATCTCACCAGGAAGTAGAGCCACATCCAGCCTGACACTCTTCCACTGCAGCAAACTGGAGCCATTATAATGCACTGCCCTACCATTACTGACGCACACAGACAGACAGGAGACAGACGCACAGAGACCGAATGACACAAAAGAGAATAGCAGTCAGCAATCAAGTCAGAGACAGGGCAGAGGGAAAAAATATGGAGTCACTCAGATTTAATATGCAGATGAACATACTTATGGAACAGACATGTGCCAACAGGGTTGGTCCATGCTCCGTCTCTCTTCTCTGCCTCTGTGGCAAAACCAAAGGACACAATTGGGCCACTGTCCTCCTCAGAGTCTCCATAGGAAACAATTTCTATCTCCCAGTAAAAGGACGGTGCCTGCAGTGATAAAGAGAAGCACATTGATGACTGTGGACATGCTCCACTATAAGTGCAAAATTTTATACAACAGTGCAAACCAACTCAGACAGCAATTGAGATAAGCCCACCTGGATTGGTACAGGAGAGGTGGCATAGATGAACGTGCCTCTGGGCAGCCCACCTCCAGCACTTGGATCAGCCAAGAAGGTAACAGAGGTCAGACGGGATGAGAACATGCAGGCACGGACTGGAGGGAACACTCTGGATGGACTCCAAGTGATCTCCTTGGGCTGGCAAGACAAGCACATCAAAAGGATAAAGAGATGAGTGAAACCAACACATGTGACAGTTTAAAACATTAAAATGTCTTAATAATAAAGTCTTATAATAATTTCATACTATAATTATCATCAACTGTCAGTCAAATAAAGTGTTCAAGAGATTTCAGCATTTTCTTAAGACAGAGGTCAGATTCTCTTGAATAAATGAAAAGCTTAGTTAAGACTTTTTTAGGCTCTGCAAAATCTTCTTCAATGACAAACGTATATTTTGTGATGCATCCATTTGATGTGTATGCTACACAAGAGGGGATCTTCTGTGTTTCCTGGTGGTTACTTCAAAAATTTAAGGAACAAAAACAACTGTACTATAAAATTGGTAACAGCCACCTGGCGTCTGTCTGTCTGCAGGGGTGGAGGTGGTGGCCGAGCACAGTCCCGGTACAGCATTCTTACTCTTTCACATTGAGCCTCAACCATGCCAAGACGCTCTCCTGCACAAGATGACAGAAATCTGTCAGACACACAGCTGCCAACATTGTACGGTGCTGAGAAATTCTGACTGCTGAAATGATTTGACATGCTCACCAGGGCTGCATTCCTGGGCAACCAGGTTGAGAACCTCGACAGCAGCTGGACACTGTTGAATGAACTCCTCACAGAAAGAGCTATCCTCTAGGAGCTGTGCCATCACCAGGCATGCCCTGTAAAAACAAACACCATCATGAGCCTTGTGGTTTCATTGTGTTTCATTTTTTCCACATTATTACATCACATAATCAGAGCTACAGTCTCAAGGGGATTCGAGCGCCCACTTTTTAAGCAGAGCAGATGAAAATCACTGTTTGACCTTAGACAACCGTCTGGGTCTTTGAGAATGATGAGGTTTAGAACTGGCAGACAAGCTTATTTACACAAGCGTTTACTAACCGAGTTCTGATTTCAGCCAGCAAGCGTACTGCAGCCATTACCGGACTGGAGCCATCTCCTGTAGCTGGTAGAGAAGTGTGAATGGAGAGACTGCCCTCCTGTGGCAGAAGCATGGACTGCACTGCTTGTACCACCTTTTCTGTGATTGAGAGCTTATAGAGGGGCAGAGCCTGTTTTGGGTAAGCCAAGAGAGACAAAGAGACACATGTGAGATCCAGGTTGCAATTTTTCATAATATTAACGACTTTACGGTTTTTGGTGCTGAATTTCTTACCTCAGATCTGGGAGTGCAGAGGCGTGATATTGGTACTGTCAGGATGTCTGAGGCTTTGCAAGCTTTTCTGTACTCGCAAGAGGGAAACTTGACTGTAGCGATGCCCTCCTGCTCATTTATGGACATAACTATGCCCACACTACCCAGCACTCCTTTACCTACCACCTGTGGAACAGAGGGACCCAATAAATGTCTAGCAGTTAACATTAGAGTGCTGTCAAAGGAAGGAAAGCGTCATGTTGATGTACTTTATTCTTATATGTTAAATGTATTTTGTCTCCTTTAACTAACCTGGACCTCAGAACCAATCTTAATAGTTTCTTTGAAGCCTCCAAGGGCACAGAGTGCAGCAACAGCCTGTCGGCCAATAGCCTGCAGTTTGGCCAGTTTTCTCCCGCTGCTGCTGCCATTCTCCAGAATACTCTCTGCATACTTCCCCAGCTGAGGGATAAACATCAATGCACGGGAAAGCACCTACCACAAAAGGAAAACGCATTAGCATTAGCATCATTAAAGGATCAAATAGATGTCAGCCTAAATAGAAATTATTTCAAATAATTTGTAGTGATGAATCTGCTGCAACTTACAGCATCAGTTACCAAAACCACATATAATGATTACTATGAAGGCAGAAATATAATAATGCTTTACTTTTTCAGCAGTGCTTGTCCAGATCTGAGCGGTATTGGACTCGGGAGCAGTGAGCAGACTATGCAGCAGAGCAATAACCTCAGCAGCCATACTGTTGGCGACATGGCCGCTAATGAATGGCCGGACAGGGTCTGACCTATTCAGGACAGAATTTAAGAAGAGATGTCAAAACCACAGTCAAGACTGATGTTTTACCACACACACGTTGACTAAAATATAGCATAATCTATTTGTTGTATATGATTGTCATGGAAGTGTGTAGTACTTGAACTACTGAAATGGTAACTTAGAAATCAAATTGGTACCTGGCCAAATCAGCATTCCTGTCCCTACAAACAGCAGTCTGAGCAGTTTTCTTCTTGTCACCAGTGGTGATGCCCCCAGCAGTCTCTTGGGCCAAAGTCTCCACAGGTGGACCAACACTCACTATCAGACCAGACTGCGCCCACTTGTTGGCCTTCCTCAGAGCAGCAGATGCTTCTTCCGTGATCACCTCACAGTTTCCACTCTGGGGAAGGATTAAAATAGGACAAAGTTAAAGATGGCAGCTACAGAAACACTACTTTTCATACTGCAAATATGCAGTTTGAATGCTGTGTTGTATGCTGGGTGGCTTGGTTGCTTGCGTTTTCACTCATATCAAAACTCTTACCTTTGTCATGTCTCTGTCCATCTTTACCACCTTTTCCATGTTTGCGCCAGTGCCAAGCCGGAAGGGACGTCCCTCAGAGCTGCTACAGTTTGGAGAGTAGAAGAACACCCAAGTCAAAGAAACCCAGGGCAATCTTCCTAATGTAAAATGAATAATGATATTAGTTGATATCTTACCTAAGAAGTGGTTGTAGAACCTCATGAGATGATTGGTCCTCTCTCTTGTGGATAAAAATTGACAGCTTGCCATCAACTGCTTCTCCCTCCTCCCCAACATCATCAGACTTGAGAGCTCCTTTAGAACTGGCATGAGACAGACTAGTGTCTGGCTCAGAGGAGCTGGGGGAGAGAAGGGTCTGACAGCCTGGCAAAGAGAGAATTAAGATTTAGCAGAAGAAACTATCCAGTTTTGCATGTTTTTGTCATGTCAATTTTTGATAAAAGAGCAAACACATATTTATTACTTCAAGGAAGAAGAGACAAACCTGGTACTACATAGTCTGCCAGCTTAGCTAGCAGCAAGGCAGCAATACGTGAGGCTGGGTCACTGGCATCCTGTTGCTCAGCATCTAGAGTGTTAATAGAGTAGCTCCATGAAGGCAGAGCCACATTACCACAGTCTTCCACACTCATGAGAGGCAGGGCAGCTCGGCACAGCTGCAGAATAATAAGCACTAGCTTTGGGGAAGGTCTCTGGTCAAGTAGCAGAGACAAAAGCTTCGAGACACAGGCTGGCTGGCTCAGAATAGCTTTCCCTATATGGCTCCTGGAACAGAAAACAAAGGGACGTATATGTACACTGTATGAATACACAGACATACTTGATATAAATGCATACATGATCTAAGCTTTACCTGGAAAGATCATTAAGCAGACTGAGCACATCCTGTAAAGCATCATTGCCAGCTGCCTGATTCCCACAGCACTCTGTTGCTCTGGCCAGGTGATTGGTCAGCAGGCTGGACACCTGCCTTGCCAGACCAGAATGAACTGCATCTGTAGAGCCACCTTTGAAGAGAATAAACAATGATTGCTAACCTATCATTACAACATACACCAAATCATTTTATCTCATACTGTGAAAAAGAATTAACACCTTACAAGTGACCTAGTTATTGGGCCCTTTTTTTTAGATCAACACCAAAACATTTCTACTTGATAGCGGTTCACACATGAGCAGACTACAGAGTACTGACAAACTTTTCATACCTTCCACCTTCTCCCACTCGATGCATCTGTTAGCCAGCACCTGGAAAGCAGCCCAAGCCATGGTGGCCACCTTCTGCTTTTTGGTCTGCTTTTCATTTGAGCTGCATTCCCTCTGACCACTTAAGCTACACAAGCTATCCATAAGCTGAACCAGGCCGCTCCGAACGAGGCACTGCTCCTCACTCCTATGATAAAACACGTAACAAATGAGTGTAAGCAATCGAGGTCCTTGTAGTGCAGAATTATTAAAAGAGAGATAATTTAAGATGGATTCGCTTGCCTGGTGTAGGGGATTGTGCAAAGCAAGCCAATACTGTTGGCACAAGCAATGGGGTAGCGAGCACATAGTGACACTACCGACGTCATGGTTTCCCCAAAGGCCTCCTGCACCTGCTCTACCATCCCACCACAGGTCAGCTCCTCAATCCTGCACAGATGGCACACAAACACAGAAGCCCAGAGGAGCAACAATTAAAAAAAAATTTGTTATACTTTATTATGATAACCACAATTCACTGTCTTACTGAGTAATTCAGTAGAATGTGTACACAATCAGAGTGGTCTCATCCTGTTCTCTTACCTTGGACCACCTTGCAGTACCATTGTGACAGGCCCTACAAGGTGAGTGACTCCACCCACTCTAACAGCAGCAGTGAGTAGCTCTCTCATATGAACAAGCGCCTGCTTCCGTGTGCTGCCTCGTCTCCAACGTGTCTGTGCAGCAGACAGGAAACTGCTGCTTGACACCTACAGACATGACAGGTATGAAATATCTCAATGCCAAACCAGAATTCACCAGCTGATTCTCATGCAGCTATGGCAACAAACAATTCAATAAAAAAAAGCACTGAGTGATGAGTAAGAAACTTACAGCCTGATCAGGTGTAGTCCCAATAAAGGCGAAGAGCTGTCCTAGCAGCACACTGTATGTTGGTTTGTCTCTGCAGTCCTCTATTGCTAGAGACTGCAGTAGGGTAAATGAGCTGCTGCGATGACTGGTAGGGTGATGTCGTCTCCTGAACATTAAAAAAGAAAACAAGGAACAAATTCAACATCCCTTCGTCCCTATGATTCTCAAACATTCAATTTGTCCAACACAAACAGACAAATACCGTTGTGGAGCGTGTGTAAACTCCAGGTCTTGGTTAGCAATCATCTCCAGGTCAGAGGGTGCAGACATGCTGCGCAAGAAGACTGGCTGCTTCACCATGGGGATCACCGTCTTTGCATCCGACACTGACTTAGAGGCTGACACAAAAAGGTGAAGCATTTGGTGAAAATCAAACATTTTGGGGTATGTTTATAATTCATAAGGTCAGTACATTACTATGTTAAGCACTGTGAGAGGACATACGTTGTGAATTTGCGCTATATAAATAAAATTGAATTGAATTGATTACTTACAGGTAACTTACAGTTAATCATTCAGGAATTATTAGCTGACTAATGAAATTACTGTCTGACAGAAAAAGAGCAGTCATATAATGTACTTCCAAACGTTCTTTAAAGTTAGACTCCTGTTTGAGTTACATAACTGTCACCACAGATATAAAACAACACTTGCTCAAGGACATTTCAGTAGTGCGGAGAATTGGCAACATAGGCATTAAACATCCTTGACATAGGAAGACAGATAAAAAGATGAGTGGGTACCTGGACCGGGTGTGCCAGCAGGTGTAGTGGTTAAGCTTCTGCAATGCGGAGCGATTGTAACATGGAGCAGCAGCTCAGTGCGGTTCATCAGACTTTTCACCAGTGTTTTAGTTTTGGCAAGCGGGGTGCTACTTCTGATGTGTGTGATGTTCACCTCCTGAAAGAACTTCTCCCTGTTTGAGCAAACACATTATGTTAACATTATGGTAACATGAAATGATCCGTCACAACTGACATTAGGTAAACTATGTAATCTTTAACTACTTGCCTCAATGCAAGGACAACATTTTCCAAGTCACTAAAATCAAGTGGGACTTCCTTCAGGGAGCAGAGTAATTCCAGTTCTTTCATTTTGTTCTGTTGCAAAAAACATGAAATAATTAAGAACACAGCATGTGGTATCAATGTTGGTATAATCTCTGAAGTGAAACATGTTAATTGTGTATATGAGGCAGGGTACCTCAAAGAAGTGGTAGTCGTGAAAGAATGGAGTGTTGTTCTCCAGTTTTCCTTGCTGGGCTTCCTCCACCTCATTCTGCCACTTTTGTTCCAATTCTGCTACACTCTGAGAGCAACACAGCAGATAATTAGACACAAGGATATTCTACTCTTTGGTTCTGTTCAGGTTGGTAACCTCATGTACTTATTTTTAGCAAAATCAGGTCGTCTGGTAAACATTAACCTTATTCCTTAAAAAAAATGTATTGAATAACATAATTAAATCTGAATATGACCACCATACATGGTGTGTTTTATTGTTTTAAAAAAAAAAACTTGCTGTGTAACATGAGTGTACCTGCAGTTGACGCTCCATTGCATTGATCTTCTTGAAGGTCTCAGCCATGATCTTACAGACCAGGTCATACTCCTCTGCGTGATCCTCACGGTACTGGTAGTTGACGAGTGATTGAAGGGCATCCACCAGACTTAGATGTTTTATGACGCAAGATACTATAACCTCTTCCATCACATCTGGCCTGATCACCTCCCTAAAATAAAACATAGTTGAATGTAAAAGTCATAAATTGCTTTTGACAAGAAAACACCAAGACCTTTAATATAACGTAAAGCTCTTGCGATCATTTTGAAGCAATATCAGCTCTCTTATTCAATAACAAATACAAACCAATATAGAAAGGAAAACAAAAAGGAAAATGTACTCTATGAACAAAGCTTCAAGGCATACAAAAGCTTTTATGTCTTTTCCTGTTTTAAGAATGAAGGATATTCTGATTGTTTGGGACAATTCCTGATAAATGCTTATTTTAGTACATAATTTATTCTCAAAACAATAACACACTTTGTTATCTAAAGTTACACTTCTATTACAAAGTATTGTTTCAATTTGCTTTGCCTCTGTTTTGTAGTCTGTACACACAAGAATGCCTGGTGTTAACACAGGTTTGTCTTTGCCACTTGGGATCAGTGGCCACTTATAGAGATGACACATGCATACTCTCTTTTAATGTGACAGAATAAACTGCTTACTTGATGCTGGGACGGAACTGTGGTCGAGCTCTTCCAGACACTTCTCGTAGTCTACCCATGATCCCCGGGGGGAGGCGGATACGAGGCAAGTCAAAGTAGGTCCCTGGCATAAGGCCTGGAGGTGGAATGAGCACGTCAGAGGGGTAGGTGAACTCCCGGTCCTCCTCAATAGTGAGTGGCAGAGGTGAGGGGCTGGGCGTGAGGGCAGGAGAGATGGCACCATTTGCTTCCACCTGCCACTGACACCTAGAGAATAAAAATGAAGACTGTCACCAGTTTGTCATCTTAGCTGCCAGCAGTTTTGCTGTTCAACTACATTCCACTGAAGAATATTTAGTAATTCTAACATTGTACTATATTTATCACAAGAGCAGTCAATATCATTAATAAACATTTAGTGATATTATTATTTTGCAGTGTCACCTTTGCAGCAGCTTTGAGCAGAGCAAATCGTGGCATGCTTCCTCCTCTCTTGTCACCTCTGGCCCGTTATACAGAATGCGGAGCATTGAGCAGGCCAGCACTGACAGACCCAGTGCAAGGTCTGCCAGGAAGGGGAGACCCCCAGAGACATCCTCGGAAGACTCCTGAAACAAAAAACAAACAAATAGCGTCTTCAGAGTTAGCTGTTGATTTTCATGCACTGCCAGTATGACACGTCAGTCCTCCCCCTTTTTACCTGAGCTCTGACAGTGCAGGAGAACCCCCACATGGCTTTATCAGGAGTGTTGTGTTCACGTCCACTCCTCATCTCAAAAGAAAATGTCACAGTGTCTCCTTCAACCTAAAACAGGATACAGAAAAAGGTAGCTCTTCAAGACTGTATGTAAAATATGTGTTCACTTTATATGTTTATGCAAAACAGCCTCCATTACCTTGACAAGGTCTTTGGGCCATCCTGTTCCCAAGACACTGCGACTGCCATATCCCAGAGTGTTTCCTCCATACTCTGTTACTTTACGGCTGTTAGTGTTGGGACCAGCATAGATAACCAACTGAAATATCAGAGAATACATTTGGTTAAAAAGTATCCCTAACTAGAGTATTGCTATGCTTGAGAAATCCCAAATTTATGTAAGAGCTACAAAGTACATGGTAGGAGTCATCACCTTGTCATAGTCATACTGCGAGGAGCAGCGAGAATCAAAGCGAAGGTACAAGCAACGGGCTCCTGGGATGTGTACCGTTTCCTTGAACTTGTAATTGTCCCTCACAGGATGAACTGTCTCAACTGTTTTCCCAGCAGCCCACGGGGCAGGGATCTTGAGTCCTGTGAGGAAACCTGGCTCCTCACGTTCATCAAGAATTCTAATATCAAGGACACAAACAAATTACTGGGTGCAGAAAACTGAGCTTATGACAGACAGTGCCACTTAACTTACAGTATGCTTTTGTATAGTCAGTAAGAAATCAAAACTTTATCATTAAAATGCTAAGATACGCACCAAAATAATCACATGGCTTCACTGTGAATTCATTTTTAACATTTCTATGGTTCTTATGGTTGGAAAACTCACTTGTCATCAGCCGTACATGCCTTCGCTCCCTGCCCTAGAGAGCCACTCATTGGTAGAGGCTCTTCAGTAAAAAGTGGAGACTGAGTCTTTAGTAAGAGGGCAGTCTGGAAAACAAAGTGGAAATCAATGCATTAATGATGAGGGATTTTTCTACTTAAGGAAATATGTCTCATTTAATTCAAGAACTGTCTTTTCGACTGGCAAAACTCCAACCTGGCTGGTATAGAGGACCAGCTGCACCAACTGAGGCATGAGGGCGTCAGCGAGGGTGAGTGTCTGCAGGTTAGGGTGCATCAGCGAGGTGAGCAACACTGGCAGCAGGTGACCGAGCATTGTGGCCTTGGTAACCTGTTCCAAGCCCTTCAGCCTGAACAAAAAAGGGGAGAATAGTGAAAAATTAAATGCTAAGGTGATGGGTAATAGGCAGAAAAGCAAGAGAAGAAATGGGGAAATCTGCCACAGTGATTTGAAAAACCTGCATCCATAAATAATTTCTCATGCTCTGTTTTATTATTTTTTTAAGGAGGATACAGCCTTAGTAAGGTTTAGCTAAATCTTGTTTCATGGTAAAATAGTACATGAGAGCCAACTAAGAGAACATGATGTCTGGTTTTATTTCTGTCGGTTACAGTATGTTTTTAGGGTAATACGGTTGACACCACAGATTGGCTTCAAAAGTGTCCTCATGCAATATTATATAACAAGCGGTGAGTAGATTTTACAGGAATCAAGCAGCAGCTACTGTAGCTGGATGAACAAAAGGTTATTTTCCCACCCTGCAAAAGTGAATTAAAAGAAGCTTAAATTAAAAGTTCACCTGGTTTCTCTGTCAGCTATGTCGCTGTTAATCAGAGCTGTGGTCACCTGCTGCAGGGTCTCCAGTACTTCATCACATCCCACCAGGATTTTTGTTGCTAGGGACAGGATGCTGCTTTGTAGCTCCTGAGGACCACACACAGAATATGCCCATACTTACGTAACACTGCTTCAAAGATTTTCAGCAATTACATTCATGCAATATGCAAAGTGTACATACGTCTTTGTTTCAATTTTATGTCAGCAGATTAAAACAAACTCTATATATTAGTGCAGTTAAGCTCTTCCATTGCAGGTAAGACTGTCCTGTTTCTATCAGGTTATCAGTAACTATAATTAGCAACATTTAGAAATAACACATCCTTAGTTAGGATAGCAGTAACTGATACAATTAAAACTGTAATGGGCAAAAACTATTAAGTAGCATGTCATATTCCATTCCTCTGTTTAGTCGGTTGTTATCTCATTGACAGACACACCAACAGACATGCAAGAGGTAGGGGTATTTAAAGGGGATGTTTACCTGTACCTTCATTGTTTCCCCTTGTAGGGAGCTGTCACTGTCATCATTATCATCTGGACGTATAAGAATGGTGTTACTAAGGAGGTGGTTCTGAACAGCCATGAGGTAGCGCAGACTAGGGGAGACCACCTAGAGAGAGAAGATAAACAGTTCAAGTTGGTAAGAGTGCAATCTATCATAGCATGTGATCATTGACGGCATAGATGACATTTAAGTGCTGCTGAACTGATATTCATACTGGCACAGTGGAGAGCAGCTTCTGGAAGTCATCTCGGGCGACAGTCTGACATTTGGTAATGAGGAGGCATGATTCCCGCACTACAGTCTTGAGGATACAGTGAAGCAGCTCATCACTCAGTCTGAAAAAGAGAGATTTTTCTATCACATTAAACAAGTATATACCTCCAAGGAACTCCTTTTTTTTTTTTTTCAACTAAAAGATATTGTTGGGGGAGGGCTGCTTCTTGCCTGTAGTGGTCATCTTCTTCACTCCCAAATCTATTCTTCTGTAGTTGGTCTGCCAAGTTGGTAAGGATGACGTCCCGAAGTTGAGACAGGCCAGTGTTTCTTTCACCTGAGGATTAAAGACCATATGAGACATTTTTGCCACAAAACACGACAAGTGCCTGGTATATTAAACGCTGTGTTTCCAACATTCACCTTCAGTTAGAACCAGTTTCAGCAGTTTGTTGAGTTCAGCCTCGCCCTGATACAAAGTATTCAGGCCTGAGCTGCAGAGCCAAAGAGAAAGTAAAAAAGGTCCAGTTAAATATCAGTATGGCGCACAAGAACTATTTAACCATTACTTCTGCTTAATATATACAAGGGGTGATCAAGAAGTTTTGATATTGACATTCACACATGTGCAACATGCGCAAGCAGTAACTGTCAGAGGACCACGTGACACCACACTAACAACATCAGGACCTGTCTTTATACACCTTTTAGTGATTACTGGTAGGTGACCATTTGTGATTTCCCATGAATCATGAACTAGACTAACATCATAAACATAAATAAACATCACTACCTATTGCCCTACTCGCTAGAGCTGGTTTGCCTACAAACTGTTATCCTTGGCGTAATCTGGTACATAGAGTGACTACTTCTACATGGGTGGGAGCAAAATTTAAATCAAGTATGGTTTTTATTATTTTTATAGGCACAGTCTCTGAACTTTTTGATCAACCCTTGTATAGTATTCTGCATTTCATGTGGAATTTATGACTTACCTGATGGCCAGGCACACCTCTCTCTGAATCTCTGCTCCTATCTGATCCACTGGAGCCATGAGTAGCTGCCACAGGAGTAGGCCTGAACGACGCACACTCTCCCGATTCTGTTCTGATTGGGGATTGAAAAACCTAAATACTACCTGGAGAAGACAGACAAAATAAATAAGTAAATAAATGACCTCAAAAACACAGAAATTCATTTTCTGCAAAACTGCTTCCCTGCGGCACCTGAAACTGACCTGGAAAACCACCAAGATGCAGCGGATGATGCAGGTATCTCCATTGACCATGGCCTTTTCCATAATGTCACAGATGCTGCTGAAGTGACGGGCCTCAATGGGATGCTGTTTACCCAGTAGGGCTCCCAGGGGCAAGCTGTTGCTGCTGGCTGCCAGCAGGTTGAGCTGGTGGATACACATAGCACCTACATGATGAAGTAGCTGGTTGATCACCTCACCAGTGGCCACAGTTTCCTCTGTGAATGGAGAAGATTTGGAGAAGATCAAATTCCTGACTTAACCAAACACAAAGACCAATTTGTGGTTTCAGGGCAGTTTCTGTCTACCTTTGGGTTCTTTGATGACATGGCTGACACCGAGCCTATGGCACACATGATGAAAGGCTTGGTTCCCAGGATTGCACCACTGATCTATGTAATCACTGGAGCAGGTCCAGATCAAGTTGTTCAGTGCATCATAACATGCCCCTTTGAAATCAAAGATTACAAAAATAAATGTCAGTTACATAAACTGTTCAAAATATACCAGTAAAATGTGGCAACAGCTGAACTCACCTAGCCCTGCCACCTGGGCTCCTCTGCCTAGAGAACTGCCAGGAGCATCAATGAGGTCTGCGCGGCTGCTGAACTGACCATCAGCCAGGTTAAAAACCAGGCTGGAGGCTAAAACTGAACAAGAATGAACAGTCATGTTTAGTAAGCAAAGTCAGAACTGACACTACACTACAATGCAAAGGGGGCCCTCCCAATCAAAATTTCACTGACTATAAAATCACACAAAGCTACTATTTTCAAATGTTATGCATATTTAGATGTGATGTAATAAACTTGTAAATATAATTAATCCTTACTTATGGCATCAAGTTTTAGTCACACTTATGTAGAACGTGTTTAAGAACCTACTAAACATGACGTAAGGTGCCTGGTTTAATTTTTCAGAATACAGATCACAGCATAACTGTCAGAGGTTATAACAAATGACTCAGCACAACAAGGATTTATCTGTGTCTGTGTGTGCTCTTACTTTTGAGTGACGAGAGGCTACTGGTGCCTCCAAATAGGGATCGTGTGGCAGAACTCCCAGATACACCAGGAGGTGAGACCAGCATCACTAGATAGGTTCCACACACATACATTGGGGTCTTTCTCAGTGTCTTCAGAGGGAGTCCACAGCTAGTATTGACAGCTATGAAAATAATTAAACAAAGTGTCACCAGAAAGTATTTTAATACCACTGTAGTCCAAATGAATTGCACATTAAAGCATGTATGATTTTTGGACGATTTAAAGTTTTTCTACCATTACCAGACTGTTCCTCTTTGACAGTGTTGGTGATTGCAGAGCCTGTGAGAGCAGCCAATGTGGCAGAATGGGAGGCCCGGAAGCGTGACATTCGACTCAAGAGAAGTTCATTCAAGCACTTGGAAGACTCGCCTTCTTTGCGAGTAAGAATAACCCTCTCCTGCAAGATATCTGCAACGCACAAGCCTGTCTGTGTCTGCCCCACGGACAGAGGAGAGAAAATATCAAAGAATAAATAGAGACACAGACAAACCAAAAACTGTTAATACTATAATGCAGGGCATACTGTACAGTACTTACAGACAGGTGAAAGACATCCATGAAGACAGAATGGCCTTTCTGTGTTTTCTCGTTGAGACTGGCTGGGGACCAGACCCAGTACAGGTAGGTTCCATCTGAGCAGAGGTGCAGCGTGGTCATGCTGCTGCCCACAGGGAAGTGATGGGCTGGCATGGGCACAATCTGGCACACCTGAACATTGCACAGAGAAAATAAGCCTTGGCTACGTCTAGACTTGTCATTTTCATTGAATTTTAAAAGCTTGTTAGATTAGAAGAGACCACACTTGAACCATACATTCTACATTGCCTCCGTCTCTGTAGAAATCCATACATACAGTACATGTTCATTACTTTACTCTTCATTTTTTGGATTAGCATTGTGGTTTTATTACACCATGAGTCAAGATAAATTCTGTCCCACAAAGAGCCTCATGATTTGTTTGTGTAATAAATTCACTGTTTGTGCATTACAAAACTGCATTAAAATGACAACCAAGCATTTACTTCATGTGAGATTCCTTTGGAAAATTAAGTGTGTCAAGATTTAATATAGCTATTTAAAACGATATAATAAAATCTCCAGAATGATTCAACATCAAATTCAAAACAGTGGAATAAAAGTATACAGTACCTGGAGGGTGAAGGGGTCAATGACCTGGCACAGCTGATGAGGCTTGGCATCAAAGGAGGAGGGACGGTGGAGGAGACGACCGCTGCTGAACACCACCCAGCCAGGCTCCAACTCCTCATTTCGACAGTACACAAAACCCCTACACAAACACAGAGCATTTATTTTACTGGTCTGTAATTTGGATTGTTTTTATTTGATCTAGTTGAGATATTTGGATGTGGTAGCACAGTTCTTAATCAAATTATTAAACCAAAATACAGACACATACTAAGTGAGAAACAACAAAGCATCACATGATAACAGCCAATGAAATGTAATAATTGAAAATATCATCAATTCATTAAACAACATAAATAAATTTTACACATAAACGATTTAGCTCTCCTACTTTAAACACCATCAAATAAAGTTCCCAAGCCTTAGTATTCCTGTTGTTTGTACTGTGACATAACATCCACATAAACATAAAGGTGTTTGCTGTTTCAGAAACTTTTTGCAACCAGGAAATTGAAATTATATTACTTGCTGTCAATCTCAAAAATAGAGAATATAGAAAGTCCTCTGAGAAAAGTGTTGACAATCTACTTGTCACATCGAGTCATGTGGTGAATAGCCGCAAAGAAAAGAACAGAGGCCGGTAGGGGAGTGGTGGAACATAACCAGTATGGATATTTACTTAAGTACAATTTTGATGCTACTTTGTCCTTCCACTCTTCTAAATTTTTGAGAGAAATATTGTACTTTCTACTTCACTACTTTTATCTGACAGCTCTGGTTACTTTTAAGATGAAGATTTTGCACAATAAATAGAATAATACAAAAAAAAATTTAAAATACAACACATTGTTAAAAGTTAAACCAGTGGTCTACAACCTTTTATGCTGCTGAGATGTTGCAAAAAGTATTGTGTAATTGGGGTCACATTTTAGATGTGTTGTTTACAGCTCCACCAAATAGTTGTTTTTCCTCCTCAACTTCTCACACAGTGTTTCATTTCAATAAATGTGTAAATGAACTAATATGTCACCAAAATCAAAGATTACAGAACACTGCGTTTACTTCTCTCTTCTCATATTAATCACCTCATGATCCCTAACTGGACTGTGCTGTCCCTGTATATAAAACTGGATTTAAAGTAGCTTGAACTAGCAGTACCTGCAGCAACTACAACAGCAACATGCTGCTGACACACTGATGATTCACTATTAATAATCTAATTCGATTATCTATAATAATATTTACTCAGAAGGATCAAACTGGTATTATTACTTTAATACTTTAACATTTTGCTGCCAATACTTTTGTACTTATACTTAAGTAGGATTTAGTATTTAGATTTTAAAAATGTTTTTAATTACTGCTGTATTGGTACTTTTACTTAAGTAAAGGTAAAGCTTTTGAAGACTTTTTCCACCACTGTGGCATGGGTTGGTCATGGTCAGCCTGGCGATCTCACAGGACCATGTCTCCAATTGTGAGGTTGCAGTGGAAACGTGTGGCTTCTACTCTATCTGAATCTTATTTCTCCACAGAAATTTATTTTTTCAAAGTTATGAATTTCTCAGGTGGAATCAACTAAACAAAAATACCCTCACATACAATTAGCAAACTCACTGCCCTCAAGTGGACTCACTTTTCAGAAAGCTGTTTTGCAAGTAAAGTTAAAAAAAAAAGTGAACTTCAGACCCTTTACGTTCTAAAGACACTTTGTGGAAGGAAGTTGCTCTCTGCTTGCAAACCAGTAATTTGCGACCAAAGCATGAAATTAAGATGCAGAGCACACATTTCCCTTTTGTCTCTTTTAAAATCAAGCAAGTCAATCAAAGACAATTAGAGGATGTGACTGTGTACTGCAGATATCGGTTTAAAAATGTCCAGGAGATAATGTGGCCCCATTGCCGCCTTTGGATGGATACGTAAAAAGAGATATTTTTAGTGTTTCATCGCTCCTTCTGTCTTTCTTTCTTGCTATTCTCTGAATGCTGCAGATAAAGAAACGCAGGCTGGATGGAGTGTCACATTACCTCAGTGTCCCATGTAAACCAGAGCCCAGCTTGCTGAGTCCTCTCCCAGAGGAGTTAGTGGTATATAGATAAAGCCCATCTGTGGCTAGACAGCGCCCTAGGTCAGTGTCTGCAAGACATAGACACAAAAAGAATTCAGGACTAGGTAAATGACGGACATATCAAAGACAGCTGAATGAAAAATAGAGGTAGGAATCAACAGATGAGTTCACAAAACCGGGCAAGAGTATTAGGACGCTAAACAAGGTGGGCCATCTCTATGTTTTGTGTACTTTTTCATTGTTGAGAGTTGCAATGCCATTAGAGAACTGATAATAATGGATCAGAGCAGATCTATGGTAAGGTCAGCTTAAAATGTAAATATAAAACTTGCTTTATGGCTGATCATAAATGGATATGTGACCTGATCAGCATCCGTCACTCTACAAGGTCAGCTGATCGATTGCTGGAAAGTGACACATCACTCTGTCCTCCTCCTCTCCATTGTTTTACCCTCTGAAACTCACAGTCGCAACTCCTTTGTTTAGTTTCACCTTACGTCAAAATGTCTTCACAATATGTGTGGCTATATAGCAAAATGAGGCCAAATGGGACTTACATGGACAATGCACTTGCCATCCTTTATTCTAGCTGGGATTTCAGTTGCATTTCAAACAAAGGAGATTATAACAATGAATAAAATAGGATCGACGGCATTATGATGGCAAGTATGATAATCACAATTCTTCCCGCAACCTGCAAGTTAGAAAATTAGAAACTTGCATCTACTGTGACCATTATTTATGTATATATTTCTTGTTTAGAGTATCACACAAATATTTTCTTGAATGTTTTTTACCTTTACTCTCTGCTCCTCCGGCAGAATTATCAGGTGTAGGCAGCATGTCCTCAAAACCCCAGGACACACTGTGTTTTCCTCCCAAGAGGCAGGATGGAGAGCCTGGGCCTCCTTCCAGGAGCAAAAGTCTTAAACAGGAGAGACACAGCGTGTTTACATGGTGGGAAAATCATTAATTTCTACCTTTTAGTTAAACCAAAGTATTGCCCTCACCTGTACAAGACATCTGACACAGGGAGCTGGCCCAGATCGGTTTGTTTCTGCAGCAAGTGAACTGTGTGGATGAATGTCTTCAGAGATCCCCTGGAAAATAGTTTGGCAGATTAGTTGGAGGGGCCTCAGTGTGAAACACGAGTTAAAGCTCATTGTTAAGCATTTCTGGAACTGTAAGAATAATAATAACTTGGCTTGAATTATGGAATAGATCTGATGTAATGTGCTGGGAATTAAAATGCAATGTTTTCGACTCTGAATAAAAGAATCTTTTCCATTAGAATGCAACACTGAGATAATTTTACACCATGAGTGTCTGCGGGGGGTAATGAGCAACCTACTTCAGTTTGTGCAGTGTTCATTTACTGATTTGCCACATCCAAGATGGACCTAACTTAACTGAATGAACTTGAATGTGTTATTCAAGTAATTCTGTATTCAGTGAGAATATTTATATAAAGAGAGAACAACTGAAGTACTACTCTGGCATTCACTGAAGCACAAGCAGCTAAGATTTGTCACTGCTATTTTGGGAAAGTCTTAACGGAGCATAAAAACAAAAATCTTGATCGATAACAGCATGATAATATTATTTACAATGCTTCTGATGATGACACATATTATGGTCAATCATATCAGATGTGTGGGTGTAGCAGGAAGGGGGCTAGACTACAGGATTTTGAATTGTTTGACAGAGCTATGAGGAGACTGGTGCTATCCAAGGAAATCCGGTCATATGCTGTATAGGAATGTATGTCTGATTCAGTGTTTACATGTTCCATAGGAGACAGACAACATAATACATCAGCTTCATGTAAGCAACACTCTATATAGATTACTATGTCAACATCTTATCAACAGCTGATATTAAAGCACATGGCTGTGCAGGCCATTTGCTTACTTAACCCTCTCACATAAGCCTCTTTCAGAAATGCATTTCTTTCCATTAATCTGATGGCATTTTGAGTGTGTTGTCTTCATGTTGGAATGAGCATCCTGGCCACTTTTCAGGAAAAGTTGCGACGACAATTTTACTTGATTGGACCCAGCAACCATCACTGTCATGGGTACGTCTGAAATGAAAGCCCTGGGGAACATTAACGGAAATATGACTTATGTCTGAATGACAGATTGCTGACATTAACCGACAGATGGGGCCAGCGATGTTACGTATCCTATGTCTGAAAAGGCCTATAGTGAATTTACTAAGCGACAACATCAGAGGTGAGGCGGAGTATAGCTGATAGCCCTTTAATTAGCTTCCACTGGTGGTGAAAAGGCAGCAGGGCTGGATGGTTCCCCACAACAAAGAGCTCTCAGCCTCAAAAGAGACTGAACAAAGAGTGGAGAGTTCTGGTTTTGACAAGTCAAGATCAGTTGTCACCAACAGAAGCTACAGTTCGGGCACAAATGCAAAAATATCATGAATGTTCTGCTTTTCTGTGGGCTATGTGGGAAAACACAAAAAAACATCAAGCCTGATTTGCTGGATTAACCTCTTGTCTCATTGTTGCTTTGTTTTGCACACAAATATAGGTTATAACAGGAATGAGTGTCACCCCCTTCCAATATGTCACCCCTGCATGTATGGCCCTATCTCACCCAGGGGCCCTCTCGTGCTGGCCTGCGGATTTCACAAACTGTAGAATAATGAAGCTATAGCCAAAGGCAAAACAAAACATGTTCTGTACAAGCATCACTTTTAAACAGCACTAGTAGCTCATGCTTACAGAGCATAGCTCAGACCACAGGAAGCTCTGGTTGTGAGGCCAGAATATCATAGAACTGCATTGGCATTGTACTGGCAGAGCAGAAAAATCTGTTTATGCTCATAAGTTACAGGGTAAAAATATCAATCTCCAAATGTTCAGCAACTCCTTTATCTCACAAAACAAACACTGAACTGAGACTGCAACAGCATGTGCTGGGTAGTTTTAAACATTGAATGAAGCATCATCATTCATGCAACGTGTACACTGGAAAGAGAAACTGATCAGATGGTCACTTATGTGTTTATTTTTAGATGTCGCTTGCCAAGAATAACTGACTTGCTTGTGAGTAGAGTTTCTAATAAAGTAACCCAGTAGTGTTTTCACCTAGATACTTCCTTAATCTTCCTCCTGTGTTCGGGTCGGCACTGACCCGTTTTTAGGTTTTAAATGCATAAAAGAACCACATAAATTTGTTTATTGCATCAAGGCTTTTTGACTTTGTCAGGAACCTCTATTTCAACAAAATAAAACAAAACAAAATGTTTTTCACTAAATTATAAAATGCCCTGGTTGAAATTATGACCTTTGTGTTGTTATAAAAAATAATATTATAAAGCAATAATTAGAGCCAAAACTGAAATCATCAGTGCACTGTCAGCCAACACACTGACAGCCAGCTCCTCTCCCAATCATGTGAGCTTTAGGGGATTCTCATGTTGCCTTGTTTTCCCAGATACCTGCACAAAAACACAACAAAGATGGGAATTTCCAGACATGTGATGTCAATGGAGTTGGTGACTTGCAGAGTGCATTGGGGTATACTGACAAAAAAAGGCCCAGAGGCCCACACCAAAAATATATAAACCAATATTTTCATGGATAAGGAAGCCTAACAAGGTAACCAAGAGATGAGAAACAAATTGGATGATAGAAAATTGTTTTTAGTGTATTTTACAGCTGATTTAAGACACGGGTCGGTAACATAAGAGATGGTAACAGAAAGCGAACACAAGAGGAAGGTTAAATTGAGATCTACACAAAAACAACCTTTAAACTCTTATTTTCTCTCAAGTAGAGGTGGTTAAATAAGAAGTTCAACCATTACAACTGAGATTTTTTTTAAATGTTTTTTATTCCTTTGTTGATAATTTTGTTGTGGTTTGTAGTTTTAGTTTGTAGCTGCTGCTGGAGCTGGTTGATCTGCTGTTGCATCCTGCAACGTTGGATCTCGCAGTCGTCCTCTGTGGCAGTTTTCTCTTCTGCCACGTCTCTTTGTTAATCCTTTGGGCTTCTGATCGCAGCTTCCTCACAGTGGTTTGTTGCTGTGTTGTCTGCTTCCTTGTTCTACCTGGTTGATGACTTCTTTGATGTTTTTTTCAGCATCTGCAGCTCAGTCTTGTGCTCCTGTTGTTTGCAGCCACCATTCTGGTTAATACAGCTGCTGCTTCATCTGGTTTATCTCTGAGTGCTGCATTTTCTTTCCTCAGGTGACATCTGAATCTGTCCTCCTGGGGTTGAAAATGAGGATTTATCTGATAACCCTAAGGCCCTGCAGTGTGTCCAGTGGTAAACCCTCCACCTGCTCCTTGAAAATATGGATCCTGGTCATAGACAGGCCCCGCAGGGTGCTCAGGATTTTGCCATCCACCTCTTTGTTGAAAACTGGGACCCTGATGATACACTGGTCCTACATCAGTTTAAACAAAGACAAACAAGAGTGTTTAGGAGAAGAGAAGTGTCAGAATCAGGACAGACTTGTCAGACTAGCTTCTTTCCAGATGTAAAATATGAAAGTAGAAGGTTTTGAACAGTGAGCCCTTTGGTGTGTCTAAACAGGGCCGTTGTTGGTGGTTGCTTTGGGTGCCATCTACTGGAAAGGCACCAAATATTTTACAATTATTTTCAGACGTCTGCTCTACCTTTCAAAGCCATCACTAATGTTCAATTCTCTTCTTGTGTTGCTCAAACTGAGATGAAGCTACAGACAGGCTGTCACCGTCATACAAGCTGCCGCTCCAGGGTGCATTTACTGTCACCTCAGTGTTAATTCAATTCAGTTTTATTTATATAGTCCATATTTACAACATATGTCATCACATAGCGCTTAACATTGTAAGGAGAACAGAAAACAGGAAACAGAAAACCCAACAATCCAAAATTGCTTTTGGATCCCTCTATGAGCAAGCAGTCAGCAACGGTGGGAAGGAACCAAAACCCCCTAGGATAGGGAAGGGGGAAAAAAACTCAGACAGAACCAGGCTCAGGGAGGGCGGCCATCTGCCTCGACCGGTTGGGTTGGGAGTGGGGATGAGGGGGGAGGGGATAGCAGGAGAGGTT